>JBAMCE010000351.1:0-218558 GCA_037075305.1 Drosophila kanekoi | reverse complement strand
AAACATACAGACTTACGTAGTTGCCAAAGCTGTTTTCCAAAACTTGCCTTAGAAACCAGGAGCCCTGTTAATCTAGCATTTGCAGCCTAGGGGAGCAAGTCAAAGCAAAATAGTCTCACCCGACTATTAAGTCTTAACACATTCAGCCTCACCTGGAACTCAAAATTGCCTTACCAAAACTTGTTTCAGATACCAGGAACCCTGTTGATGCAGCATTTGCAGCCTAGGGGAGCAAGACAAAGCCAAACAGGCTCTCCCGACTATTAAATCTTAAAACATATAGCCCCATCTGGCCGCCAAAAATGATTTACCAAAACTTGTCTTAGATACCAGGAACCCTGTTATTCCAGCACTTGCATCCTAGGGGCGCAAGTCAAAGCCAAGCATGCTCACCCGACTATTTAATCTTAAAGCATACAGACTTACGTAGTTGCCAAAGCTGCTTTACCAAAACTTGTCTCAGATACCAGGAACCCTGTTAATGCAGCATTTGCATCCTAGGGGCGCAAGTCAAAGCCAAACAGGCTCTCCCGACTATTAAATCTTAAAACATATAGCCCCATCTGGCCGCCAAAAATGATTTACCAAAACTTGTCTTAGATACCAGGAACCCTGTTATTCCAGCATTTGCATCCTAGGGGCGCAAGTCAAAGCCAAGCATGCTCACCCGACTATTTAATCTTAAAGCATACAGCCTTACCTAGCTGTCAAAACTGATTTACCAAAACTTGTCTTAGATTCCAGGAGCCCCGCCAATCTGGCATGTGGAGCCTAGGGGAGCAAGTCAAAGCCAAACAGGCTCACCCGACAGTTTAATCTTAAAACATACAGACTTACGTAGCAAACTTGTTTCAGATACCAGGAACCCTGTTAATCCAGCATTTGCATCCTAGGGGCGCAACTCAAAGCCAAACAGGCTCAACCGACTATTTAATCTTAAAACATACAGTCTTGCCCTGCTGTCAAAACTGTTTTACCAAACCTTGTCTTAGATTCCAGGAGCCAAGCCAATCTGGCATGTGGAGCCTAAGGGAGCAAGTCAAAGCAAAATAGTCTCACCCGACTATTAAGTCTTAACACATTCAGCCTCACCTGGAACTCCAAATTGCCTTACCAAAACTTGTTTCAGGTACCAGGAACCCTGTTAATCCAGCATTTGCATCCTAGGGGCGCAACTCAAAGCCAAACAGGCTCAACCGACTATTTAATCTTAAAACATACAGCCTTGCCCAGTTGTCAAAACTGTTTTACCAAACCTTGTCTTAGATTCCAGGAGCCAAGCCAATCTGGCATGTGGAGCCTAAGGGAACAAGTCACAGCCAAACAGGCTTACCCGACAATTTAATCTTAAAACATACAGACTTACGTAGTTGCCAAAGCTGCTTTACCAAAACTTGTCTCAGATATCAGGAACCCTGTTAATGCAGCATTTGCATCCTAGGGGCGCAAGTCAAAGCCAAACAGGCTCTCCCGACTATTAAATCTTAAAACATATAGCCCCATCTGGCCGCCAAAAATGATTTACCAAAACTTGTCTTACATACCATGAACCCTGTTATTCCAGCATTTGCATTCTAGGGGCGCAAGTCAAAGCCAAACACGCTCACCCGACTATTTAATCTTAAAGCATACAGCCTTACCTAGCTGTCAAAACTGATTTACCAAAACTTGTCTTAGATTCCAGGAGCCCCGCCAATCTGGCATGTGGAGCCTAGGGGAGCAAGTCAAAGCCAAACAGGCTCACCCGACAGTTTAATCTTAAAACATACAGACTTACGTAGCAAACCTGTTTCAGATACCAGGAACCCTGTTAATCCAGCATTTGCATCCTAGGGGCGCAACTCAAAGCCAAACAGGCTCAACCGACTATTTAATCTTAAAACATACAGTCTTGCCCTGCTGTCAAAACTGTTTTACCAAACCTTGTCTTAGATTCCAGGAGCCAAGCCAATCTGGCATGTGGAGCCTAAGGGAGCAAGTCAAAGCAAAATAGTCTCACCCGACTATTAAGTCTTAACACATTCAGCCTCACCTGGAACTCCAAATTGCCTTACCAAAACTTGTTTCAGATACCAGGAACCCTGTTAATCCAGCATTTGCATCCTAGGGGCGCAACTCAAAGCCAAACAGGCTCAACCGACTATTTAATCTTAAAACATACAGTCTTGCCCTGCTGTCAAAACTGTTTTACCAAGCCTTGTCTTAGATTCCAGGAGCCAAGCCAATCTGGCATGTGGAGCCTAGGGGAGCAAGTCAAAGCCAATCAGGCTCACCCATCAATTTAATCTTAAAACATACAGACTTACGTAGTTGCCAAAGCTGCTTTACCAAAACTTGTCTCAGATACCAGGAACCCTGTTAATGCAGCATTTGTATCCTAGGGGCGCAAGTCAAGCCAAACAGGCTCGCCCGACTATTAAATCTTAAAACATATAGCCCCATCTGGCCGCCAAAATTGATTTACCAAAACTTGTCTTAGATACCAGGAACCCTTTTATTCCAGTATTTGCATCCTAGGGGCGCAAGTCAAAGCCAAACACGCTCACCCGACTATTTAATCTTAAAGCATACAGCCTTACCTAGCTGTCAAAACTGTTTTACCAAAACTTGTCTTAGATTCCAGGAGCCCCGCCAATCTGGCATGTGGAGCCTAGGGGAGCAAGTCAAAGCCAAACAGGCTCACCCGACAATTTAATTTTAAAACATACAGACTTACGTACCTAGAAACCAGGAGCCCTGTTAATCTAGCATTTGCAGCCTAGGGGAGCAAGTCAAAGCAAAATAGTCTCACCCGACTATTAAGTCTTAACACAATTAGCCTCACCTGGAACTCAAAATTGCCTTACCAAAACTTGTTTCAGATACCAGGAACCCTGCTAATCCAGCATTTGCATCCTAGGGGCGCAACTCAAAGCCAAACAGGCTCAACCGACTATTTAATCTTAAAACATACAGCCTTGCCCAGCTGTCAACACTGTTTTACCAAACCTTGTCTTAGATTCCAGGAGCCAAGCCAATCTGGCATGTGGAGCCTAAGGGAGCAAGTCACAGCCAAACAGGCTCACCCGACAATTTAATCTTAAAACATACAGACTTACGTAGTTGCCAAAGCTGCTTTACCAAAACTTGTCTCATATACCAGGAACCCTGTTAATGCAGCATTTGCTTCCTAGGGGCGCAAGTCAAAGCCAAACAGGCTCTCCTGACTACTAAATCTTAAAACATATAGCCCCATCTGGCCGCCAAAAATGATTTACCAAAACTTGTCTTACATACCATGAACCCTGTTATTCCAGCATTTGCATTCTAGGGGCGCAAGTCAAAGCCAAACACGCTCACCCGACTATTTAATCTTAAAGCATACAGCCTTACCTAGCTGTCAAAACTGTTTTACCAAAACTTGTCTTAGATTCCAGGAGCCCCGCCAATCTGGCATGTGGAGCCTAGGGGAGCCAGTCAAAGCCAAACAGGCTCACCCGACAATTTAATCTTAAAACATACAGACTTACGTAGCTGCCAAAACTGCTTTACCAAAACTTGCCTTAGAAACCAGGAGCCCTGTTAATCTAGCATTTGCAGCCTAGGGGAACAAATCAAAGCAAAATAGTCTCACCCGACTATTAAGTCTTAACACATTCAGCCTCACCTGGAACTCAAAATTGCCTTACCAAAACTTGTTTCAGATACCAGGAACCCTGTTGATGCAGCATTTGTAGCCTAGGGGAGCAAGACAAAGCCAAACAGGCTCTCCCGACTATTAAATCTTAAAACATATAGCCCCATCTGGCCGCCAAAAATGATTTACCAAAACTTGTCTTAGATACCAGGAACCCTGTTATTCCAGCATTTGCATCCTAGGGGCGCAAGTCAAAGCCAAGCATGCTCACCCGACTATTTAATCTTAAAGCATACAGACTTACGTAGTTGCCAAAGCTGCTTTACCAAAACTTGTCTCAGATACCAGGAACCCTGTTAATGCAGCATTTGCATCCTAGGGGCGCAAGTCAAAGCCAAACAGGCTCTCCCGACTACTAAATCTTAAAACATATAGCCCCATCTGGCCGCCAAAAATGATTTACCAAAACTTGTCTTAGATACCAGGAACCCTGTTATTCCAGCATTTGCATCCTAGGGGCGCAAGTCAAAGCCAAGCATGCTCACCCGACTATTTAATCTTAAAGCATACAGCCTTACCTAGCTGTCAAAACTGTTTAACCAAAACTTGTCTTAGATTCCAGGCGCACCGCCAATCTGGCATGTGGAGCCTAGGGGAGCAAGTCAAAACCAAACAGTTTCACCCGAGAATTTAATCTTAAAACATACAGCCCCATCTGGCTGCCAAAACTGCTTTACCAAAACTTGCCTTAGAAACCAGGAGCCCTGTTAATCTAGCATTTGCAGCCTAGGGGAGCAAGTCAAAGCAAAATAGTCTCACCCGACTATTAAGTCTGAACACATTCATCCTCAACTGGAACTCAGAATTGCCTTACCAAAACTTGTCTCAGATTCCAGGAACCCTGGTCATCCAGCATTTGCATCCTAGGGGCGCAAGTCAAAGCCAAACAGGCTCTCCCGACAATTTAATTTTAAAACATACAGACTTACGTAGTTGCCAAAACTGCTTTACCAAAACTTGCCTTAGAAACCAGGAGCCCTGTTAATCTAGCATTTGCAGCCTAGGGGAGCAAGTCAAAGCAAAATAGTCTCACCCGACTATTAAGTCTTAACACATTCAGCCTCACCTGGAACTCAAAATTGCCTTACCAAAACTTGTTTCAGATACCAGGAACCCTGCTAATCCAGCATTTGCATCCTAGGGGCGCAACTCAAAGCCAAACAGGCTCAACCGACTATTTAATCTTAAAACATACAGCCTTGCCCAGCTGTCAAAACTGTTTTACCAAACCTTGTCTTAGATTCCAGGAGCCAAGCCAATCTGGCATGTGGAGCCTAAGGGAGCAAGTCACAGCCAAACAGGCTCACCCGACAATTTAATCTTAAAACATACAGACTTACGTAGTTGCCAAAGCTGCTTTACCAAAACTTGTCTCAGATACCAGGAACCCTGTTAATGCAGCATTTGCATCCTAGGGGCGCAAGTCAAAGCCAAACAGGCTCTCCCGACTACTAAATCTTAAAACATATAGCCCCATCTGGCCGCCAAAAATGATTTACCAAAACTTGTCTTACATACCATGAACCCTGTTATTCCAGCATTTGCATTCTAGGGGCGCAAGTCAAAGCCAAACACGCTCACCCGACTATTTAATCTTAAAGCATACAGCCTTACCTAGCTGTCAAAACTGTTTTACCAAAACTTGTCTTAGATTCCAGGAGCCCCGCCAATCTGGCATGTGGAGCCTAGGGGAGCAAGTCAAAGCCAAACAGGCTCACCCGACAGTTTAATCTTAAAACATACAGACTTACGTAGCAAACTTGTTTCAGATACCAGGAACCCTGTTATACCAGCATTTGCATCCTAGGGGCGCAACTCAAAGCCAAACAGGCTCAACCGACTATTTAATCTTAAAACATACAGTCTTGCCCTGCTGTCAAAACTGTTTTACCAAACATTGTCTTAGATTCCAGGAGCCAAGCCAATCTGGCATGTGGAGCCTAAGGGAGCAAGTCAAAGCAAAATAGTCTCACCCGACTATTAAGTCTTAACACATTCAGCCTCACCTGGAACTCCAAATTGCCTTACCAAAACTTGTTTCAGATACCAGGAACCCTGTTAATCCAGCATTTGCATCCTAGGGACGCAACTCAAAGCCAAACAGGCTCAACCGACTATTTAATCTTAAAACATACAGTCTTGCCCTGCTGTCAAAACTGTTTTACCAAGCCTTGTCTTAGATTCCAGGAGCCAAGCCAATCTGGCATGTGGAGCCTAGGGGAGCAAGTCAAAGCCAATCAGGCTCACCCATCAATTTAATCTTAAAACATACAGACTTACGTAGTTGCCAAAGCTGCTTTACCAAAACTTGTCTCAGATACCAGGAACCCTGTTAATGCAGCATTTGTATCCTAGGGGCGCAAGTCAAGCCAAACAGGCTCGCCCGACTATTAAATCTTAAAACATATAGCCCCATCTGGCCGCCAAAATTGATTTACCAAAACTTGTCTTAGATACCAGGAACCCTTTTATTCCAGTATTTGCATCCTAGGGGCGCAAGTCAAAGCCAAACACGCTCACCCGACTATTTAATCTTAAAGCATACAGCCTTACCTAGCTGTCAAAACTGATTTACCAAAACTTGTCTTAGATTCCAGGAGCCCCGCCAATCTGGCATGTGGAGCCTAGGGGAGCAAGTCAAAGCCAAACAGGCTCACCCGACAATTTAATTTTAAAACATACAGACTTACGTACCTAGAAACCAGGAGCCCTGTTAATCTAGCATTTGCAGCCTAGGGGAGCAAGTCAAAGCAAAATAGTCTCACCCGACTATTAAGTCTTAACACAATTAGCCTCACCTGGAACTCAAAATTGCCTTACCAAAACTTGTTTCAGATACCAGGAACCCTGCTAATCCAGCATTTGCATCCTAGGGGCGCAACTCAAAGCCAAACAGGCTCAACCGACTATTTAATCTTAAAACATACAGCCTTGCCCAGCTGTCAACACTGTTTTACCAAACCTTGTCTTAGATTCCAGGAGCCAAGCCAATCTGGCATGTGGAGCCTAAGGGAGCAAGTCACAGCCAAACAGGCTCACCCGACAATTTAATCTTAAAACATACAGACTTACGTAGTTGCCAAAGCTGCTTTACCAAAACTTGTCTCAGATACCAGGAACCCTGTTAATGCAGCATTTGCATCCTAGGGGCGCAAGTCAAAGCCAAACAGGCTCTCCCGACTACTAAATCTTAAAACATATAGCCCCATCTGGCCGCCAAAAATGATTTACCAAAACTTGTCTTACATACCATGAACCCTGTTATTCCAGCATTTGCATTCTAGGGGCGCAAGTCAAAGCCAAACACGCTCACCCGACTATTTAATCTTAAAGCATACAGCCTTACCTAGCTGTCAAAACTGTTTTACCAACACTTGTCTTAGATTCCAGGAGCCCCGCCAATCTGGCATGTGGAGCCTAGGGGAGCCAGTCAAAGCCAAACAGGCTCACCCGACAATTTAATCTTAAAACATACAGACTTACGTAGCTGCCAAAACTGCTTTACCAAAACTTGCCTTAGAAACCAGGAGCCCTGTTAATCTAGCATTTGCAGCCTAGGGGAACAAATCAAAGCAAAATAGTCTCACCCGACTATTAAGTCTTAACACAATTAGCCTCACCTGGAACTCAAAATTGCCTTACCAAAACTTGTTTCAGATACCAGGAACCCTGCTAATCCAGCATTTGCATCCTAGGGGCGCAACTCAAAGCCAAACAGGCTCAACCGACTATTTAATCTTAAAACATACAGCCTTGCCCAGCTGTCAACACTGTTTTACCAAACCTTGTCTTAGATTCCAGGAGCCAAGCCAATCTGGCATGTGGAGCCTAAGGGAGCAAGTCACAGCCAAACAGGCTCACCCGACAATTTAATCTTAAAACATACAGACTTACGTAGTTGCCAAAGCTGCTTTACCAAAACTTGTCTCATATACCAGGAACCCTGTTAATGCAGCATTTGCTTCCTAGGGGCGCAAGTCAAAGCCAAACAGGCTCTCCTGACTACTAAATCTTAAAACATATAGCCCCATCTGGCCGCCAAAAATGATTTACCAAAACTTGACTTACATACCATGAACCCTGTTATTCCAGCATTTGCATTCTAGGGGCGCAAGTCAAAGCCAAACACGCTCACCCGACTATTTAATCTTAAAGCATACAGCCTTACCTAGCTGTCAAAACTGTTTTACCAAAACTTGTCTTAGATTCCAGGAGCCCCGCCAATCTGGCATGTGGAGCCTAGGGGAGCCAGTCAAAGCCAAACAGGCTCACCCGACAATTTAATCTTAAAACATACAGACTTACGTAGCTGCCAAAACTGCTTTACCAAAACTTGCCTTAGAAACCAGGAGCCCTGTTAATCTAGCATTTGCAGCCTAGGGGAACAAATCAAAGCAAAATAGTCTCACCCGACTATTAAGTCTTAACACATTCAGCCTCACCTGGAACTCAAAATTGCCTTACCAAAACTTGTTTCAGATACCAGGAACCCTGTTGATGCAGCATTTGCAGCCTAGGGGAGCAAGACAAAGCCAAACAGGCTCTCCCGACTATTAAATCTTAAAACATATAGCCCCATCTGGCCGCCAAAAATGATTTACCAAAACTTGTCTTAGATACCAGGAACCCTGTTATTCCAGCATTTGCATCCTAGGGGCGCAAGTCAAAGCCAAGCATGCTCACCCGACTATTTAATCTTAAAGCATACAGACTTACGTAGTTGCCAAAGCTGCTTTACCAAAACTTGTCTCAGATACCAGGAACCCTGTTAATGCAGCATTTGCATCCTAGGGGCGCAAGTCAAAGCCAAACAGGCTCTCCCGACTACTAAATCTTAAAACATATAGCCCCATCTGGCCGCCAAAAATGATTTACCAAAACTTGTCTTAGATACCAGGAACCCTGTTATTCCAGCATTTGCATCCTAGGGGCGCAAGTCAAAGCCAAGCATGCTCACCCGACTATTTAATCTTAAAGCATACAGCCTTACCTAGCTGTCAAAACTGTTTAACCAAAACTTGTCTTAGATTCCAGGCGCACCGCCAATCTGGCATGTGGAGCCTAGGGGAGCAAGTCAAAACCAAACAGTTTCACCCGAGAATTTAATCTTAAAACATACAGCCCCATCTGGCTGCCAAAACTGCTTTACCAAAACTTGCCTTAGAAACCAGGAGCCCTGTTAATCTAGCATTTGCAGCCTAGGGGAGCAAGTCAAAGCAAAATAGTCTCACCCGACTATTAAGTCTGAACACATTCATCCTCAACTGGAACTCAGAATTGCCTTACCAAAACTTGTCTCAGATTCCAGGAACCCTGGTCATCCAGCATTTGCATCCTAGGGGCGCAAGTCAAAGCCAAACAGGCTCTCCCGACAATTTAATTTTAAAACATATAGACTTACGTAGTTGCCAAAACTGCTTTACCAAAACTTGCCTTAGAAACCAGGAGCCCTGTTAATCTAGCATTTGCAGCCTAGGGGAGCAAGTCAAAGCAAAATAGTCTCACCCGACTATTAAGTCTTAACACATTCAGCCTCACCTGGAACTCAAAATTGCCTTACCAAAACTTGTTTCAGATACCAGGAACCCTGCTAATCCAGCATTTGCATCCTAGGGGCGCAACTCAAAGCCAAACAGGCTCAACCGACTATTTAATCTTAAAACATACAGCCTTGCCCAGCTGTCAAAACTGTTTTACCAAACCTTGTCTTAGATTCCAGGAGCCAAGCCAATCTGGCATGTGGAGCCTAAGGGAGCAAGTCACAGCCAAACAGGCTCACCCGACAATTTAATCTTAAAACATACAGACTTACGTAGTTGCCAAAGCTGCTTTACCAAAACTTGTCTCAGATACCAGGAACCCTGTTAATGCAGCATTTGCATCCTAGGGGCGCAAGTCAAAGCCAAACAGGCTCTCCCGACTACTAAATCTTAAAACATATAGCCCCATCTGGCCGCCAAAAATGATTTACCAAAACTTGTCTTACATACCATGAACCCTGTTATTCCAGCATTTGCATTCTAGGGGCGCAAGTCAAAGCCAAACACGCTCACCCGACTATTTAATCTTAAAGCATACAGCCTTACCTAGCTGTCAAAACTGTTTTACCAAAACTTGTCTTAGATTCCAGGAGCCCCGCCAATCTGGCATGTGGAGCCTAGGGGAGCAAGTCAAAGCCAAACAGGCTCACCCGACAGTTTAATCTTAAAGCATACAGACTTACGTAGCAAACTTGTTTCAGATACCAGGAACCCTGTTATTCCAGCATTTGCATCCTAGGGGCGCAACTCAAAGCCAAACAGGCTCAACCGACTATTTAATCTTAAAACATACAGTCTTGCCCTGCTGTCAAAACTGTTTTACCAAACATTGTCTTAGATTCCAGGAGCCAAGCCAATCTGGCATGTGGAGCCTAAGGGAGCAAGTCAAAGCAAAATAGTCTCACCCGACTATTAAGTCTTAACACATTCAGCCTCACCTGGAACTCCAAATTGCCTTACCAAAACTTGTTTCAGATACCAGGAACCCTGTTAATCCAGCATTTGCATCCTAGGGGCGCAACTCAAAGCCAAACAGGCTCAACCGACTATTTAATCTTAAAACATACAGTCTTGCCCTGCTGTCAAAACTGTTTTACCAAGCCTTGTCTTAGATTCCAGGAGCCAAGCCAATCTGGCATGTGGAGCCTAGGGGAGCAAGTCAAAGCCAATCAGGCTCACCCATCAATTTAATCTTAAAACATACAGACTTACGTAGTTGCCAAAGCTGCTTTACCAAAACTTGTCTCAGATACCAGGAACCCTGTTAATGCAGCATTTGTATCCTAGGGGCGCAAGTCAAGCCAAACAGGCTCGCCCGACTATTAAATCTTAAAACATATAGCCCCATCTGGCCGCCAAAATTGATTTACCAAAACTTGTCTTAGATACCAGGAACCCTTTTATTCCAGTATTTGCATCCTAGGGGCGCAAGTCAAAGCCAAACACGCTCACCCGACTATTTAATCTTAAAGCATACAGCCTTACCTAGCTGTCAAAACTGATTTACCAAAACTTGTCTTAGATTCCAGGAGCCCCGCCAATCTGGCATGTGGAGCCTAGGGGAGCAAGTCAAAGCCAAACAGGCTCACCCGACAATTTAATTTTAAAACATACAGACTTACGTACCTAGAAACCAGGAGCCCTGTTAATCTAGCATTTGCAGCCTAGGGGAGCAAGTCAAAGCAAAATAGTCTCACCCGACTATTAAGTCTTAACACAATTAGCCTCACCTGGAACTCAAAATTGCCTTACCAAAACTTGTTTCAGATACCAGGAACCCTGCTAATCCAGCATTTGCATCCTAGGGGCGCAACTCAAAGCCAAACAGGCTCAACCGACTATTTAATCTTAAAACATACAGCCTTGCCCAGCTGTCAACACTGTTTTACCAAACCTTGTCTTAGATTCCAGGAGCCAAGCCAATCTGGCATGTGGAGCCTAAGGGAGCAAGTCACAGCCAAACAGGCTCACCCGACAATTTAATCTTAAAACATACAGACTTACGTAGTTGCCAAAGCTGCTTTACCAAAACTTGTCTCAGATACCAGGAACCCTGTTAATGCAGCATTTGCTTCCTAGGGGCGCAAGTCAAAGCCAAACAGGCTCTCCCGACTACTAAATCTTAAAACATATAGCCCCATCTGGCCGCCAAAAATGATTTACCAAAACTTGTCTTACATACCATGAACCCTGTTATTCCAGCATTTGCATTCTAGGGGCGCAAGTCAAAGCCAAACACGCTCACCCGACTATTTAATCTTAAAGCATACAGCCTTACCTAGCTGTCAAAACTGTTTTACCAAAACTTGTCTTAGATTCCAGGAGCCCCGCCAATCTGGCATGTGGAGCCTAGGGGAGCCAGTCAAAGCCAAACAGGCTCACCCGACAATTTAATCTTAAAACATACAGACTTACGTAGCTGCCAAAACTGCTTTACCAAAACTTGCCTTAGAAACCAGGAGCCCTGTTAATCTAGCATTTGCAGCCTAGGGGAGCAAGACAAAGCCAAACAGGCTCTCCCGACTATTAAATCTTAAAACATATAGCCCCATCTGGCCGCCAAAAATGATTTACCAAAACTTGTCTTAGATACCAGGAACCCTGTTATTCCAGCATTTGCATCCTAGGGGCGCAAGTCAAAGCCAAGCCTGCTCACCCGACTATTTAATCTTAAAGCATACAGACTTACGTACTTGCCAAAGCTGCTTTACCAAAACTTGTCTCAGATACCAGGAACCCTGTTAATGCAGCATTTGCATCCTAGGGGCGCAAGTCAAAGCCAAACAGGCTCTCCCGACTACTAAATCTTAAAACATATAGCCCCATCTGGCCGCCAAAAATGATTTACCAAAACTTGTCTTAGATACCAGGAACCCTGTTATTCCAGCATTTGCATCCTAGGGGCGCAAGTCAAAGCCAAGCATGCTCACCCGACTATTTAATCTTAAAGCATACAGCCTTACCTAGCTGTCAAAACTGTTTAACCAAAACTTGTCTTAGATTCCAGGCGCACCGCCAATCTGGCATGTGGAGCCTAGGGGAGCAAGTCAAAACCAAACAGTTTCACCCGAGAATTTGATCTTAAAACATACAGCCCCATCTGGCTGCCAAAACTGCTTTACCAAAACTTGCCTTAGAAACCAGGAGCCCTGTTAATCTAGCATTTGCAGCCTAGGGGAGCAAGTCAAAGCAAAATAGTCTCACCCGACTATTAAGTCTGAACACATTCATCCTCAACTGGAACTCAGAATTGCCTTACCAAAACTTGTTTCAGATTCCAGGAACCCTGGTCATCCAGCATTTGCATCCTAGGGGCGCAAGTCAAAGCCAAACAGGCTCTCCCGACAATTTAATTTTAAAACATACAGACTTACGTAGTTGCCAAAACTGCTTTACCAAAACTTGCCTTAGAAACCAGGAGCCCTGTTAATCTAGCATTTGCAGCCTAGGGGAGCAAGTCAAAGCAAAATAGTCTCACCCGACTATTAAGTCTTAACACATTCAGCCTCACCTGGAACTCAAAATTGCCTTACCAAAACTTGTTTCAGATACCAGGAACCCTGCTAATCCAGCATTTGCATCCTAGGGGCGCAACTCAAAGCCAAACAGTCTCAACCGACTATTTAATCTTAAAACATACAGCCTTGCCCAGCTGTCAAAACTGTTTTACCAAACCTTGTCTTAGATTCCAGGAGCCAAGCCAATCTGGCATGTGGAGCCTAAGGGAGCAAGTCACAGCCAAACAGGCTCACCCGACAATTTAATCTTAAAACATACAGACTTACGTAGTTGCCAAAGCTGCTTTACCAAAACTTGTCTCAGATACCAGGAACCCTGTTAATGCAGCATTTGCATCCTAGGGGCGCAAGTCAAAGCCAAACAGGCTCTCCCGACTACTAAATCTTAAAACATATAGCCCCATCTGGCCGCCAAAAATGATTTACCAAAACTTGTCTTACATACCATGAACCCTGTTATTCCAGCATTTGCATTCTAGGGGCGCAAGTCAAAGCCAAACACGCTCACCCGACTATTTAATCTTAAAGCATACAGCCTTACCTAGCTGTCAAAACTGTTTTACCAAAACTTGTCTTAGATTCCAGGAGCCCCGCCAATCTGGCATGTGGAGCCTAGGGGAGCAAGTCAAAGCCAAACAGGCTCACCCGACAGTTTAATCTTAAAACATACAGACTTACGTAGCAAACTTGTTTCAGATACCAGGAACCCTGTTATTCCAGCATTTGCATCCTAGGGGCGCAACTCAAAGCCAAACAGGCTCAACCGACTATTTAATCTTAAAACATACAGTCTTGCCCTGCTGTCAAAACTGTTTTACCAAACATTGTCTTAGATTCCAGGAGCCAAGCCAATCTGGCATGTGGAGCCTAAGGGAGCAAGTCAAAGCAAAATAGTCTCACCCGACTATTAAGTCTTAACACATTCAGCCTCACCTGGAACTCCAAATTGCCTTACCAAAACTTGTTTCAGGTACCAGGAACCCTGTTAATCCAGCATTTGCATCCTAGGGGCGCAACTCAAAGCCAAACAGGCTCAACCGACTATTTAATCTTAAAACATACAGTCTTGCCCTGCTGTCAAAACTGTTTTACCAAGGCTTGTCTTAGATTCCAGGAGCCAAGCCAATCTGGCATGTGGAGCCTAGGGGAGCAAGTCAAAGCCAATCAGGCTCACCCATCAATTTAATCTTAAAACATATAGACTTACGTAGTTGCCAAAGCTGCTTTACCAAAACTTGTCTCAGATACCAGGAACCCTGTTAATGCAGCATTTGTATCCTAGGGGCGCAAGTCAAGCCAAACAGGCTCGCCCGACTATTAAATCTTAAAACATATAGCCCCATCTGGCCGCCAAAATTGATTTACCAAAACTTGTCTTAGATACCAGGAACCCTTTTATTCCAGTATTTGCATCCTAGGGGCGCAAGTCAAAGCCAAACACGCTCACCCGACTATTTAATCTTAAAGCATACAGCCTTACCTAGCTGTCAAAACTGATTTACCAAAACTTGTCTTAGATTCCAGGAGCCCCGCCAATCTGGCATGTGGAGCCTAGGGGAGCAAGTCAAAGCCAAACAGGCTCACCCGACAATTTAATTTTAAAACATACAGACTTACGTACCTAGAAACCAGGAGCCCTGTTAATCTAGCATTTGCAGCCTAGGGGAGCAAGTCAAAGCAAAATAGTCTCACCCGACTATTAAGTCTTAACACAATTAGCCTCACCTGGAACTCAAAATTGCCTTACCAAAACTTGTTTCAGATACCAGGAACCCTGCTAATCCAGCATTTGCATCCTAGGGGCGCAACTCAAAGCCAAACAGGCTCAACCGACTATTTAATCTTAAAACATACAGCCTTACCCAGCTGTCAAAACTGTTTTACCAAACCTTGTCTTAGATTCCAGGAGCCAAGCCAATCTGGCATGTGGAGCCTAAGGGAGCAAGTCACAGCCAAACAGGCTCACCCGACAATTTAATCTTAAAACATACAGACTTACGTAGTTGCCAAAGCTGCTTTACCAAAACTTGTCTCAGATACCAGGAACCCTGTTAATGCAGCATTTGCTTCCTAGGGGCGCAAGTCAAAGCCAAACAGGCTCTCCCGACTACTAAATCTTAAAACATATAGCCCCATCTGGCCGCCAAAAATGATTTACCAAAACTTGTCTTACATACCATGAACCCTGTTATTCCAGCATTTGCATTCTAGGGGCGCAAGTCAAAGCCAAACACGCTCACCCGACTATTTAATCTTAAAGCATACAGCCTTACCTAGCTGTCAAAACTGTTTTACCAAAACTTGTCTTAGATTCCAGGAGCCCCGCCAATCTGGCATGTGGAGCCTAGGGGAGCCAGTCAAAGCCAAACAGGCTCACCCGACAATTTAATCTTAAAACATACAGACTTACGTAGCTGCCAAAACTGCTTTACCAAAACTTGCCTTAGAAACCAGGAGCCCTGTTAATCTAGCATTTGCAGCCTAGGGGAACAAATCAAAGCAAAATAGTCTCACCCGACTGTTAAGTCTTAACACATTCAGCCTCACCTGGAACTCAAAATTGCCTTACCAAAACTTGTTTCAGATACCAGGAACCCTGTTGATGCAGCATTTGCAGCCTAGGGGAGCAAGACAAAGCCAAACAGGCTCTCCCGACTATTAAATCTTAAAACATATAGCCCCATCTGGCCGCCAAAAATGATTTACCAAAACTTGTCTTAGATACCAGGAACCCTGTTATTCCAGCATTTGCATCCTAGGGGCGCAAGTCAAAGACAAGCATGCTCACCCGACTATTTAATCTTAAAGCATGCAGACTTACGTAGTTGCCAAAGCAGCTTTACCAAAACTTGTCTCAGATACCAGGAACCCTGTTAATGCAGCATTTGCATCCTAGGGGCGCAAGTCAAAGCCAAACAGGCTCTCCCGACTACTAAATCTTAAAACATATAGCCCCATCTGGCCGCCAAAAATGATTTACCAAAACTTGTCTTACATACCATGAACCCTGTTATTCCAGCATTTGCATTCTAGGGGCGCAAGTCAAAGCCAAACACGCTCACCCGACTATTTAATCTTAAAGCATACAGCCTTACCTATCTGTCAAAACTGTTTTACCAAAACTTGTCTTAGATTCCAGGAGCCCCGCCAATCTGGCATGTGGAGCCTAGGGGAGCAAGTCAAAGCCAAACAGGCTCACCCGACAGTTTAATCTTAAAACATACAGACTTACGTAGCAAACTTGTTTCAGATACCAGGAACCCTGTTAATCCAGCATTTGCATCCAAGGGGCGCAACTCAAAGCCAAACAGGCTCAACCGACTATTTAATCTTAAAACATACAGTCTTGCCCTGCTGTCAAAACTGTTTTACCAAACCTTGTCTTAGATTCCAGGAGCCAAGCCAATCTGGCATGTGGAGCCTAAGGGAGCAAGTCAAAGCAAAATAGTCTCACCCGACTATTAAGTCTTAACACATTCAGCCTCACCTGGAACTCCAAATTGCCTTACCAAAACTTGTTTCAGATACCAGGAACCCTGTTAATCCAGCATTTGCATCCTAGGGGCGCAACTCAAAGCCAAACAGGCTCAACCGACTATTTAATCTTAAAACATACAGTCTTGCCCTGCTGTCAAAACTGTTTTACCAAGCCTTGTCTTAGATTCCAGGAGCCAAGCCAATCTGGCATGTGGAGCCTAGGGGAGCAAGTCAAAGCCAATCAGGCTCACCCATCAATTTAATCTTAAAACATACAGACTTACGTAGTTGCCAAAGCTGCTTTACCAAAACTTGCCTCAGATACCAGGAACCCTGTTAATGCAGCATTTGTATCCTAGGGGCGCAAGTCAAGCCAAACAGGCTCGCCCGACTATTAAATCTTAAAACATATAGCCCCATCTGGCCGCCAAAATTGATTTACCAAAACTTGTCTTAGATACCAGGAACCCTTTTATTCCAGTATTTGCATCCTAGGGGCGCAAGTCAAAGCCAAACACGCTCACCCGACTATTTAATCTTAAAGCATACAGCCTTACCTAGCTGTCAAAACTGATTTACCAAAACTTGTCTTAGATTCCAGGAGCCCCGCCAATCTGGCATGTGGAGCCTAGGGGAGCAAGTCAAAGCCAAACAGGCTCACCCGACAATTTAATTTTAAAACATACAGACTTACGTACCTAGAAACCAGGAGCCCTGTTAATCTAGCATTTGCAGCCTAGGGGAGCAAGTCAAAGCAAAATAGTCTCACCCGACTATTAAGTCTTAACACAATAAGCCTCACCTGGAACTCAAAATTGCCTTACCAAAACTTGTTTCAGATACCAGGAACCCTGCTAATCCAGCATTTGCATCCTAGGGGCGCAACTCAAAGCCAAACAGGCTCAACCGACTATTTAATCTTAAAACATACAGCCTTGCCCAGCTGTCAAAACTGTTTTACCAAACCTTGTCTTAGATTCCAGGAGCCAAGCCAATCTGGCATGTGGAGCCTAAGGGAGCAAGTCACAGCCAAACAGGCTCACCCGACAATTTAATCTTAAAACATACAGACTTACGTAGTTGCCAAAGCTGCTTTACCAAAACTTGTCTCAGATACCAGGAACCCTGTTAATGCAGCATTTGCTTCCTAGGGGCGCAAGTCAAAGCCAAACAGGCTCTCCCGACTACTAAATCTTAAAACATATAGCCCCATCTGGCCGCCAAAAATGATTTACCAAAACTTGTCTTACATACCATGAACCCTGTTATTCCAGCATTTGCATTCTAGGGGCGCAAGTCAAAGCCAAACACGCTCACCCGACTATTTAATCTTAAAGCATACAGCCTTACCTAGCTGTCAAACCTGTTTTACCAAAACTTGTCTTAGATTCCAGGAGCCCCGCCAATCTGGCAAGTGGAGCGTAGGGGAGCCAGTCAAAGCCAAACAGGCTCACCCGACAATTTAATCTTAAAACATACAGACTTACGTAGCTGCCAAAACTGCTTTACCAAAACTTGCCTTAGAAACCAGGAGCCCTGTTAATCTAGCATTTGCAGCCTAGGGGAACAAATCAAAGCAAAATAGTCTCACCCGACTATTAAGTCTTAACACATTCAGCCTCAACTGGAACTCAAAATTGCCTTACCAAAACTTGTTTCAGATACCAGGAACCCTGTTGATGCAGCATTTGCAGCCTAGGGGACCAAGACAAAGCCAAACAGGCTCTCCCGACTATTAAATCTTAAAACATATAGCCCCATCTGGCCGCCAAAAATGATTTACCAAAACTTGTCTTAGATACCAGGAACCCTGTTATTCCAGCATTTGCATCCTAGGGGCGCAAGTCAAAGCCAAGCATGCTCACCAGACTATTTAATCTTAAAGCATACAGACTTACGTAGTTGCCAAAGCTGCTTTACCAAAACTTGTCTCAGATACCAGGAACCCTGTTAATGCAGCATTTGCATCCTAGGGGCGCAAGTCAAAGCCAAACAGGCTCTCCCGACTACTAAATCTTAAAACATATAGCCCCATCTGGCCGCCAAAAATGATTTACCATAACTTGTCTTAGATACCAGGAACCCTGTTATTCCAGCATTTGCATCCTAGGGGCGCAAGTCAAAGCCAAGCATGCTCACCCGACTATTTAATCTTAAAGCATACAGCCTTGCCTAGCTGTCAAAACTGTTTTACCAAAATTTGTCTTAGATTCCAGGAGCACCGCCAATCTGGCATGTGGAGCCTAGGGAAGCAAGTCAAAACCAAACAGTCGCACCCGAGAATTTAATCTTAAAACATACAGCCCCATCTGGCTGCCAAAACTGCTTTACCAAAACTTGCCTTAGAAACCAGGAGCCCTGTTAATCTAGCATTTGCAGCCTAGGGGAGCAAGTCAAAGCAAAATAGTCTCACCCGACTATTAAGTCTGAACACATTCAGCCTCACCTGGAACTCAGAATTGCCTTACCAAAACTTGTCTCAGATTCCAGGAACCCTGGTCATCCAGCATTTGCATCCTAGGGGCGCAAGTCAAAGCCAAACAGGCTCTCCCGACAATTTAATCTTAAAACATACAGACTTACGTAGTTGCCAAAACTGCTTTACCAAAACTTGCCTTAGAAACCAGGAGCCCTGTTAATCTAGCATTTGCAGCCTAGGGGAGCAAGTCAAAGCAAAATAGTCTCACCCGACTATTAAGTCTTAACACATTCAGCCTCACCTGGAACTCAAAATTGCCTTACCAAAACTTGTTTCAGATACCAGGAACCCTGCTAATCCAGCATTTGCATCCTAGGGGCGCAACTCAAAGCCAAACAGGCTCAACCGACTATTTAATCTTAAAACATACAGCCTTACCCAGCTGTCAAAACTGTTTTACCAAACCTTGTCTTAGATTCCAGGAGCCAAGCCAATCTGGCATGTGGAGCCTAAGGGAGCAAGTCACAGCCAAACAGGCTCACCCGACAATTTAATCTTAAAACATACAGACTTACGTAGTTGCCAAAGCTGCTTTACCAAAACTTGTCTCAGATACCAGGAACCCTGTTAATGCAGCATTTGTATCCTAGGGGCGCAAGTCAAGCCAAACAGGCTCGCCCGACTATTAAATCTTAAAACATATAGCCCCATCTGGCCGCCAAAATTGATTTACCAAAACTTGTCTTAGATACCAGAAACCCTGTTATTCCAGTATTTGCATCCTAGGGGCGCAAGTCAAAGCCAAACACGCTTACCCGACTATTTAATCTTAAAGCATACAGCCTTACCTAGCTGTCAAAACTGATTTACCAAAACTTGTCTTAGATTCCAGGAGCCCCGCCAATCTGGCATGTGGAGCCTAGGGGAGCAAGTCAAAGCCAAACAGGCTCACCCGACAATTTAATTTTAAAACATACAGACTTACGTAGCTGCCAAAACTGCTTTACGAAAACTTGCCTTAGAAACCAGGAGCCCTGTTAACCTAGCATTTGCAGCCTAGGGGAGCAAGTCAAAGCAAAATAGTCTCACCCGACTATTAAGTCTTAACACAATTAGCCTCACCTGGAACTCAAAATTGCCTTACCAAAACTTGTTTCAGATACCAGGAACCCTGCTAATCCAGCATTTGCATCCTAGGGGCGCAACTCAAAGCCAAACAGGCTCAACCGACTATTTAATCTTAAAACATACAGCCTTACCCAGCTGTCAAAACTGTTTTACCAAACCTTGTCTTAGATTCCAGGAGCCAAGCCAATCTGGCATGTGGAGCCTAAGGGAGCAAGTCACATCCAAACAGGCTCACCCGACAATTTAATCTTAAAACATACAGACTTACGTAGTTGCCAAAGCTGCTTTACCAAAACTTGTCTCAGATACCAGGAACCCTGTTAATGCAGCATTTGTATCCTAGGGGCGCAAGTCAAGCCAAACAGGCTCGCCCGACTATTAAATCTTAAAACATATAGCCCCATCTGGCCGCCAAAATTGATTTACCAAAACTTGTCTTACTAACCATGAACCCTGTTATTCCAGCATTTGCATTCTAGGGGCGCAAGTCAAAGCCAAACACGCTCACCCGACTATTTAATCTTAAAGCATACAGCCTTACCTATCTGTCAAAACTGTTTTACCAAAACTTGTCTTAGATTCCAGGAGCCCCGCCAATCTGGCATGTGGAGCCTAGGGGAGCAAGTCAAAGCCAAACAGGCTCACCCGACAGTTTAATCTTAAAACATACAGACTTACGTAGCAAACTTGTTTCAGATACCAGGAACCCTGTTAATCCAGCATTTGCATCCAAGGGGCGCAACTCAAAGCCAAACAGGCTCAACCGACTATTTAATCTTAAAACATACAGTCTTGCCCTGCTGTCAAAACTGTTTTACCAAACCTTGTCTTAGATTCCAGGAGCCAAGCCAATCTGGCATGTGGAGCCTAAGGGAGCAAGTCAAAGCAAAATAGTCTCACCCGACTATTAAGTCTTAACACATTCAGCCTCACCTGGAACTCCAAATTGCCTTACCAAAACTTGTTTCAGATACCAGGAACCCTGTTAATCCAGCATTTGCATCCTAGGGGCGCAACTCAAAGCCAAACAGGCTCAACGGACTATTTAATCTTAAAACATACAGTCTTGCCCTGCTGTCAAAACTGTTTTACCAAGCCTTGTCTTAGATTCCAGGAGCCAAGCCAATCTGGCATGTGGAGCCTAGGGGAGCAAGTCAAAGCCAATCAGGCTCACCCATCAATTTAATCTTAAAACATACAGACTTACGTAGTTGCCAAAGCTGCTTTACCAAAACTTGTCTCAGATACCAGGAACCCTGTTAATGCAGCATTTGCTTCCTAGGGGCGCAAGTCAAAGCCAAACAGGCTCTCCCGACTACTAAATCTTAAAACATATAGCCCCATCTGGCCGCCAAAAATGATTTACCAAAACTTGTCTTACATACCATGAACCCTGTTATTCCAGCATTTGCATTCTAGGGGCGCAAGTCAAAGCCAAACACGCTCACCCGACTATTTAATCTTAAAGCATACAGCCTTACCTAGCTGTCAAACCTGTTTTACCAAAACTTGTCTTAGATTCCAGGAGCCCCGCCAATCTGGCATGTGGAGCCTAGGGGAGCCAGTCAAAGCCAAACAGGCTCACCCGACAATTTAATCTTAAAACATACAGACTTACGTAGCTGCCAAAACTGCTTTACCAAAACTTGCCTTAGAAACCAGGAACCCTGTTAATCTAGCATTTGCAGCCTAGGGGAACAAATCAAAGCAAAATAGTCTCACCCGACTATTAAGTCTTAACACATTCAGCCTCAACTGGAACTCAAAATTGCCTTACCAAAACTTGTTTCAGATACCAGGAACCCTGTTGATGCAGCATTTGCAGCCTAGGGGACCAAGACAAAGCCAAACAGGCTCTCCCGACTATTAAATCTTAAAACATATAGCCCCATCTGGCCGCCAAAAATGATTTACCAAAACTTGTCTTAGATACCAGGAACCCTGTTATTCCAGCATTTGCATCCTAGGGGCGCAAGTCAAAGCCAAGCATGCTCACCAGACTATTTAATCTTAAAGCATACAGACTTACGTAGTTGCCAAAGCTGCTTTACCAAAACTTGTCTCAGATACCAGGAACCCTGTTAATGCAGCATTTGCATCCTAGGGGCGCAAGTCAAAGCCAAACAGGCTCTCCCGACTACTAAATCTTAAAACATATAGCCCCATCTGGCCGCCAAAAATGATTTACCAAAACTTGTCTTAGATACCAGGAACCCTGTTATTCCAGCATTTGCATCCTAGGGGCGCAAGTCAAAGCCAAGCATGCTCACCCGACTATTTAATCTTAAAGCATACAGCCTTGCCTAGCTGTCAAAACTGTTTTACCAAAATTTGTCTTAGATTCCAGGAGCACCGCCAATCTGGCATGTGGAGCCTAGGGAAGCAAGTCAAAACCAAACAGTCGCACCCGAGAATTTAATCTTAAAACATACAGCCCCATCTGGCTGCCAAAACTGCTTTACCAAAACTTGCCTTAGAAACCAGGAGCCCTGTTAATCTAGCATTTGCAGCCTAGGGGAGCAAGTCAAAGCAAAATAGTCTCACCCGACTATTAAGTCTGAACACATTCAGCCTCACCTGGAACTCAGAATTGCCTTACCAAAACTTGTCTCAGATTCCAGGAACCCTGGTCATCCAGCATTTGCATCCTAGGGGCGCAAGTCAAAGCCAAACAGGCTCTCCCGACTACTAAATCTTAAAACATATAGCCCCATCTGGCCGCCAAAAATGATTTACCAAAACTTGTCTTAGATACCAGGAACCCTGTTATTCCAGTATTTGCATCCTAGGGGCGCAAGTCAAAGCCAAACACGCTTACCCGACTATTTAATCTTAAAGCATACAGCCTTACCTAGCTGTCAAAACTGATTTACCAAAACTTGTCTTAGATTCCAGGAGCCCCGCCAATCTGGCATGTGGAGCCTAGGGGAGCAAGTCAAAGCCAAACAGGCTCACCCGACAATTTAATTTTAAAACATACAGACTTACGTAGCTGCCAAAACTGCTTTACGAAAACTTGCCTTAGAAACCAGGAGCCCTGTTAACCTAGCATTTGCAGCCTAGGGGAGCAAGTCAAAGCAAAATAGTCTCACCCGACTATTAAGTCTTAACACAATTAGCCTCACCTGGAACTCAAAATTGCCTTACCAAAACTTGTTTCAGATACCAGGAACCCTGCTAATCCAGCATTTGCATCCTAGGGGCGCAACTCAAAGCCAAACAGGCTCAACCGACTATTTAATCTTAAAACATACAGCCTTACCCAGCTGTCAAAACTGTTTTACCAAACCTTGTCTTAGATTCCAGGAGCCAAGCCAATCTGGCATGTGGAGCCTAAGGGAGCAAGTCACAGCCAAACAGGCTCACCCGACAATTTAATCTTAAAACATACAGACTTACGTAGTTGCCAAAGCTGCTTTACCAAAACTTGTCTCAGATACCAGGAACCCTGTTAATGCAGCATTTGTATCCTAGGGGCGCAAGTCAAGCCAAACAGGCTCGCCCGACTATTAAATCTTAAAACATATAGCCCCATCTGGCCGCCAAAATTGATTTACCAAAACTTGTCTTAGATACCAGGAACCCTGTTATTCCAGTATTTGCATCCTAGGGGCGCAAGTCAAAGCCAAACACGCTCACCCGACTATTTAATCTTAAAGCATACAGCCTTACCTAGCTGTCAAAACTGTTTTACCAAAACTTGTCTTAGATTCCAGGAGCCCCGCCAATCTGGCATGTGGAGCCTAGGGGAGCCAGTCAAAGCCAAACAGGCTCACCCGACAATTTAATCTTAAAACATACAGACTTACGTAGCTGCCAAAACTGCTTTACCAAAACTTGCCTTAGAAACCAGGAGCCCTGTTAATCTAGCATTTGCAGCCTAGGGGAACAAATCAAAGCAAAATAGTCTCACCCGACTGTTAAGTCTTAACACATTCAGCCTCACCTGGAACTCAAAATTGCCTTACCAAAACTTGTTTCAGATACCAGGAACCCTGTTGATGCAGCATTTGCAGCCTAGGGGAGCAAGACAAAGCCAAACAGGCTCTCCCGACTATTAAATCTTAAAACATATAGCCCCATCTGGCCGCCAAAAATGATTTACCAAAACTTGTCTTAGATACCAGGAACCCTGTTATTCCAGCATTTGCATCCTAGGGGCGCAAGTCAAAGACAAGCATGCTCACCCGACTATTTAATCTTAAAGCATACAGACTTACGTAGTTGCCAAAGCTGCTTTACCAAAACTTGTCTCAGATACCAGGAACCCTGTTAATGCAGCATTTGCATCCTAGGGGCGCAAGTCAAAGCCAAACAGGCTCTCCCGACTACTAAATCTTAAAACATATAGCCCCATCTGGCCGCCAAAAATGATTTACCAAAACTTGTCTTACATACCATGAACCCTGTTATTCCAGCATTTGCATTCTAGGGGCGCAAGTCAAAGCCAAACACGCTCACCCGACTATTTAATCTTAAAGCATACAGCCTTACCTATCTGTCAAAACTGTTTTACCAAAACTTGTCTTAGATTCCAGGAGCCCCGCCAATCTGGCATGTGGAGCCTAGGGGAGCAAGTCAAAGCCAAACAGGCTCACCCGACAGTTTAATCTTAAAACATACAGACTTACGTAGCAAACTTGTTTCAGATACCAGGAACCCTGTTAATCCAGCATTTGCATCCAAGGGGCGCAACTCAAAGCCAAACAGGCTCAACCGACTATTTAATCTTAAAGCATACAGTCTGCCCTGCTGTCAAAACTGTTTTACCAAACCTTGTCTTAGATTCCAGGAGCCAAGCCAATCTGGCATGTGGAGCCTAAGGGAGCAAGTCAAAGCAAAATAGTCTCACCCGACTATTAAGTCTTAACACATTCAGCCTCACCTGGAACTCCAAATTGCCTTACCAAAACTTGTTTCAGATACCAGGAACCCTGTTAATCCAGCATTTGCATCCTAGGGGCGCAACTCAAAGCCAAACAGGCTCAACCGACTATTTAATCTTAAAACATACAGTCTTGCCCTGCTGTCAAAACTGTTTTACCAAGCCTTGTCTTAGATTCCAGGAGCCAAGCCAATCTGGCATGTGGAGCCTAGGGGAGCAAGTCAAAGCCAATCAGGCTCACCCATCAATTTAATCTTAAAACATACAGACTTACGTAGTTGCCAAAGCTGCTTTACCAAAACTTGCCTCAGATACCAGGAACCCTGTTAATGCAGCATTTGTATCCTAGGGGCGCAAGTCAAGCCAAACAGGCTCGCCCGACTATTAAATCTTAAAACATATAGCCCCATCTGGCCGCCAAAATTGATTTACCAAAACTTGTCTTAGATACCAGGAACCCTTTTATTCCAGTATTTGCATCCTAGGGGCGCAAGTCAAAGCCAAACACGCTCACCCGACTATTTAATCTTAAAGCATACAGCCTTACCTAGCTGTCAAAACTGATTTACCAAAACTTGTCTTAGATTCCAGGAGCCCCGCCAATCTGGCATGTGGAGCCTAGGGGAGCAAGTCAAAGCCAAACAGGCTCACCCGACAATTTAATTTTAAAACATACAGACTTACGTACCTAGAAACCAGGAGCCCTGTTAATCTAGCATTTGCAGCCTAGGGGAGCAAGTCAAAGCAAAATAGTCTCACCCGACTATTAAGTCTTAACACAATTAGCCTCACCTGGAACTCAAAATTGCCTTACCAAAACTTGTTTCAGATACCAGGAACCCTGCTAATCCAGCATTTGCATCCTAGGGGCGCAACTCAAAGCCAAACAGGCTCAACCGACTATTTAATCTTAAAACATACAGCCTTGCCCAGCTGTCAAAACTGTTTTACCAAACCTTGTCTTAGATTCCAGGAGCCAAGCCAATCTGGCATGTGGAGCCTAAGGGAGCAAGTCACAGCCAAACAGGCTCACCCGACAATTTAATCTTAAAACATACAGACTTACGTAGTTGCCAAAGCTGCTTTACCAAAACTTGTCTCAGATACCAGGAACCCTGTTAATGCAGCATTTGCTTCCTAGGGGCGCAAGTCAAAGCCAAACAGGCTCTCCCGACTACTAAATCTTAAAACATATAGCCCCATCTGGCCGCCAAAAATGATTTACCAAAACTTGTCTTACATACCATGAACCCTGTTATTCCAGCATTTGCATTCTAGGGGCGCAAGTCAAAGCCAAACACGCTCACCCGACTATTTAATCTTAAAGCATACAGCCTTACCTAGCTGTCAAACCTGTTTTACCAAAACTTGTCTTAGATTCCAGGAGCCCCGTCAATCTGGCATGTGGAGCCTAGGGGAGCCAGTCAAAGCCAAACAGGCTCACCCGACAATTTAATCTTAAAACATACAGACTTACGTAGCTGCCAAACTGCTTTACCAAAACTTGCCTTCGAAACCAGGAGCCCTGTTAATCTAGCATTTGCAGCCTAGGGGAACAAATCAAAGCAAAATAGTCTCACCCGACTATTAAGTCTTAACACATTCAGCCTCAACTGGAACTCAAAATTGCCTTACCAAAACTTGTTTCAGATACCAGGAACCCTGTTGATGCAGCATTTGCAGCCTAGGGGACCAAGACAAAGCCAAACAGGCTCTCCCGACTATTAAATCTTAAAACATATAGCCCCATCTGGCCGCCAAAAATGATTTACCAAAACTTGTCTTAGATACCAGGAACCCTGTTATTCCAGCATTTGCATCCTAGGGGCGCAAGTCAAAGCCAAGCATGCTCACCAGACTATTTAATCTTAAAGCATACAGACTTACGTAGTTGCCAAAGCTGCTTTACCAAAACTTGTCTCAGATACCAGGAACCCTGTTAATGCAGCATTTGCATCCTAGGGGCGCAAGTCAAAGCCAAACAGGCTCTCCCGACTACTAAATCTTAAAACATATAGCCCCATCTGGCCGCCAAAAATGATTTACCAAAACTTGTCTTAGATACCAGGAACCCTGTTATTCCAGCATTTGCATCCTAGGGGCGCAAGTCAAAGCCAAGCATGCTCACCCGACTATTTAATCTTAAAGCATACAGCCTTGCCTAGCTGTCAAAACTGTTTTACCAAAATTTGTCTTAGATTCCAGGAGCACCGCCAATCTGGCATGTGGAGCCTAGGGGAGCAAGTCAAAACCAAACAGTCGCACCCGAGAATTTAATCTTAAAACATACAGCCCCATCTGGCTGCCAAAACTGCTTTACCAAAACTTGCCTTAGAAACCAGGAGCCCTGTTAATCTAGCATTTGCAGCCTAGGGGAGCAAGTCAAAGCAAAATAGTCTCACCCGACTATTAAGTCTGAACACATTCAGCCTCACCTGGAACTCAGAATTGCCTTACCAAAACTTGTCTCAGATTCCAGGAACCCTGGTCATCCAGCATTTGCATCCTAGGGGCGCAAGTCAAAGCCAAACAGGCTCTCCCGACAATTTAATCTTAAAACATACAGACTTACGTAGTTGCCAAAACTGCTTTACCAAAACTTGCCTTAGAAACCAGGAGCCCTGTTAATCTAGCATTTGCAGCCTAGGGGAGCAAGTCAAAGCAAAATAGTCTCACCCGACTATTAAGTCTTAACACATTCAGCCTCACCTGGAACTCAAAATTGCCTTACCAAAACTTGTTTCAGATACCAGGAACCCTGCTAATCCAGCATTTGCATCCTAGGGGCGCAACTCAAAGCCAAACAGGCTCAACCGACTATTTAATCTTAAAACATACAGCCTTACCCAGCTGTCAAAACTGTTTTACCAAACCTTGTCTTAGATTCCAGGAGCCAAGCCAATCTGGCATGTGGAGCCTAAGGGAGCAAGTCACAGCCAAACAGGCTCACCCGACAATTTAATCTTAAAACATACAGACTTACGTAGTTGCCAAAGCTGCTTTACCAAAACTTGTCTCAGATACCAGGAACCCTGTTAATGCAGCATTTGTATCCTAGGGGCGCAAGTCAAGCCAAACAGGCTCGCCCGACTATTAAATCTTAAAACATATAGCCCCATCTGGCCGCCAAAATTGATTTACCAAAACTTGTCTTAGATACCAGGAACCCTGTTATTCCAGTATTTGTATCCTAGGGGCGCAAGTCAAAGCCAAACACGCTTACCCGACTATTTAATCTTAAAGCATACAGCCTTACCTAGCTGTCAAAACTGATTTACCAAAACTTGTCTTAGATTCCAGGAGCCCCGCCAATCTGGCATGTGGAGCCTAGGGGAGCAAGTCAAAGCCAAACAGGCTCACCCGACAATTTAATTTTAAAACATACAGACTTACGTAGCTGCCAAAACTGCTTTACGAAAACTTGCCTTAGAAACCAGGAGCCCTGTTAACCTAGCATTTGCAGCCTAGGGGAGCAAGTCAAAGCAAAATAGTCTCACCCGACTATTAAGTCTTAACACAATTAGCCTCACCTGGAACTCAAAATTGCCTTACCAAAACTTGTTTCAGATACCAGGAACCCTGCTAATCCAGCATTTGCATCCTAGGGGCGCAACTCAAAGCCAAACAGGCTCAACCGACTATTTAATCTTAAAACATACAGCCTTGCCCAGCTGTCAAAGCTGTTTTATCAAACCTTGTCTTAGATTCCAGGAGCCAAGCCAATCTGGCATGTGGAGCCTAAGGGAGCAAGTCAAAGCCAAACAGGCTCACCCGACAATTTAATCTCAAAACATACAGACTTACGTAGTTGCCAAAGCTGTTTTCCAAAACTTGCCTTAGAAACCAGGAGCCCTGTTAATCTAGCATTTGCAGCCTAGGGGAGCAAGTCAAAGCAAAATAGTCTCACCCGACTATTAAGTCTTAACACATTCAGCCTCACCTGGAACTCAAAATTGCCTTACCAAAACTTGTTTCAGATACCAGGAACCCTGTTGATGCAGCATTTGCAGCCTAGGGGAGCAAGACAAAGCCAAACAGGCTCTCCCGACTATTAAATCTTAAAACATATAGCCCCATCTGGCCGCCAAAAATGATTTACCAAAACTTGTCTTAGATACCAGGAACCCTGTTATTCCAGCATTTGCATCCTAGGGGCGCAAGTCAAAGCCAAGCATGCTCACCCGACTATTTAATCTTAAAGCATACAGACTTACGTAGTTGCCAAAGCTGCTTTACCAAAACTTGTCTCAGATACCAGGAACCCTGTTAATGCAGCATTTGCATCCTAGGGGCGCAAGTCAAAGCCAAACAGGCTCTCCCGACTACTAAATCTTAAAACATATAGCCCCATCTGGCCGCCAAAAATGATTTACCAAAACTTGTCTTAGATACCAGGAACCCTGTTATTCCAGCATTTGCATCCTAGGGGCGCAAGTCAAAGCCAAGCATGCTCACCCGAATATTTAATCTTAAAGCATACAGCCTTACCTAGCTGTCAAAACTGTTTTACCAAAATTTGTCTTAGATTCCAGGAGCACCGCCAATCTGGCATGTGGAGCCTAGGGGAGCAAGTCAAAACCAAACAGTCTCACCCGAAAATTTAATCTTAAAACATACAGCACCATCTGGCTGCCAAAACTGCTTTACCAAAACTTGCCTTAGAAACCAGGAGCCCTGTTAATCTAGCATTTGCAGCCTAGGGGAGCAAGTCAAAGCAAAATAGTCTCACCCGACTATTAAGTCTTAACACATTCAGCCTCACCTGGAACTCAAAATTGCCTTACCAAAACTTGTTTCAGATACCAGGAACCCTGCTAATCCAGCATTTGCATCCTAGGGGCGCAACTCAAAGCCAAACAGGCTCAACCGACTATTTAATCTTAAAACATACAGCCTTGCCCAGCTGTCAAAACTGTTTTACCAAACCTTGTCTTAGATTCCAGGAGCCAAGCCAATCTGGCATGTGGAGCCTAGGGGAGCAAGTCAAAGCCAATCAGGCTCACCCATCAATTTAATCTTAAAACATACAGACTTACGTAGTTGCCAAAGCTGCTTTACCAAAACTTGTCTCAGATACCAGGAACCCTGTTAATGCAGCATTTGTATCCTAGGGGCGCAAGTCAAGCCAAACAGGCTCGCCCGACTATTAAATCTTAAAACATATAGCCCCATCTGGCCGCCAAAATTGATTTACCAAAACTTGTCTTAGATACCAGGAACCCTTTTATTCCAGTATTTGCATCCTAGGGGCGCAAGTCAAAGCCAAACACGCTCACCCGACTATTTAATCTTAAAGCATACAGCCTTACCTAGCTGTCAAAACTGATTTACCAAAACTTGTCTTAGATTCCAGGAGCCCCGCCAAACTGGCATGTGGAGCCTAGGGGAGCAAGTCAAAGCCAAACAGGCTCACCCGACAATTTAATTTTAAAACATACAGACTTACGTACCTAGAAACCAGGAGCCCTGTTAATCTAGCATTTGCAGCCTAGGGGAGCAAGTCAAAGCAAAATAGTCTCACCCGACTATTAAGTCTGAACACATTCAGCCTCACCTGGAACTCAGAATTGCCGTACCAAAACTTGTTTCAGATTCCAGGAACCCTGGTCATCCAGCATTTGCATCCTAGGGGCGCAAGTCAAAGCCAAACAGGCTCTCCCGACAATTTAATCTTAAAACATACAGACTTACGTAGTTGCCAAAACTGCTTTACCAAAACTTGCCTTAGAAACCAGGAGCCCTGTTAATCTAGCATTTGCAGCCTAGGGGAGCAAGTCAAAGCAAAATAATCTCACCCGACTATTAAGTCTTAACACATTCAGCCTCACCTGGAACTCAAAATTGCCTTACCAAAACTTGTTTCAGATACCAGGAACCCTGCTAATCCAGCATTTGCATCCTAGGGGCGCAAGTCAAAGCCAAACAGGCTCAACCGACTATTTAATCTTAAAACATACAGCCTTGCCCAGCTGTCAAAACTGTTTTACCAAACCTTGTCTTAGATTCCAGGAGCCAAGCCAATATGGCATGTGGAGCCTAAGGGAGCAAGTCACAGCCAAACAGGCTCACCCGACAATTTAATCTTAAAACATACAGACTTACGTAGTTGCCAAAGCTGCTTTACCAAAACTTGTCTCAGATACCAGGAACCCTGTTAATGCAGCATTTGTATCCTAGGGGCGCAAGTCAAGCCAAACAGGCTCGCCCGACTATTAAATCTTAAAACATACAGACTTACGTAGTTGCCAAAGCTGCTTTACCAAAACTTGTCTCAGATACCAGGAACCCTGTTAATGCAGCATTTGCATCCTAGGGGCGCAAGTCAAAGCCAAACAGGCTCTCCCGACTACTAAATCTTAAAACATATAGCCCCATCTGGCCGCCAAAAATGATTTACCAAAACTTGTCTCAGATACCAGGAACCCTGTTAATGCAGCATTTGCATCCTAGGGGCGCAAGTCAAAGCCAAACAGGCTCTCCCGACTACTAAATCTTAAAACATATAGCCCCATCTGGCCGCCAAAAATGATTTACCAAAACTTGTCTTACATACCATGAACCCTGTTATTCCAGCATTTGCATTCTAGGGGCGCAAGTCAAAGCCAAACACGCTCACCCGACTATTTAATCTTAAAGCATACAGCCTTACCTAGCTGTCAAAACTGATTTACCAAAACTTGTCTTAGATTCCAGGAGCCCCGCCAATCTGGCATGTGGAGCCTAGGAGAGCAAGTCAAAGCCAAACAGGCTCACCCGACAATTTAATTTTAAAACATACAGACTTACGTAGCTGCCAAAACTGCTTTACGAAAACTTGCCTTAGAAACCAGGAGCCCTGTTAATCTAGCATTTGCAGCCTAGGGGAGCAAGTCAAAGCAAAATAGTCTCACCCGACTATTAAGTCTTAACACAATTAGCCTCACCTGGAACTCCAAATTGCCTTACCAAAACTTGTTTCAGATACCAGGAACCCTGTTAATCCAGCATTTGCATCCTAGGGGCGCAACTCAAAGCCAAACAGGCTCAACCGACTATTTAATCCTAAAACATACAGTCTTGCCCTGCTGTCAAAACTGTTTTACCAAGCCTTGTCTTAGATTCCAGGAGCCAAGCCAATCTGGCATGTGGAGCCTAGGGGAGCAAGTCAAAGCCAATCAGGCTCACCCATCAATTTAAGCTTAAAACATACAGACTTACGTAGTTGCCAAAGCTGCTTTACCAAAAATTGTCTCAGATACCAGGAACCCTGTTAATGCAGCATTTGTATCCTAGGGGAGCAAGTCAAGCCAAACAGGCTCGCCCGACTATTAAATCTTAAAACATATAGCCCCATCTGGCCGCCAAAATTGATTTACCAAAACTTGTCTTAGATACCAGGAACCCTGTTATTCCAGTATTTGCATCCTAGGGGCGCAAGTCAAAGCCAAACACGCTCACCCGACTATTTAATCTTAAAGCATACAGCCTTACCTAGCTGTCAAAACTGATTTACCAAAACTTGTCTTAGATTCCAGGAGCCCCGCCAATCTGGCATGTGGAGCCTAGGGGAGCAAGTCAAAGCCAAACAGGCTCACCCGACAATTTAATCTTAAAACATACAGACTTACGTAGCTGCCAAAACTGCTTTACGAAAACTTGCCTTAGAAACCAGGAGCCCTGTTAATCTAGCATTTGCAGCCTAGGGGAGCAAGTCAAAGCAAAATAGTCTCACCCGACTATTAAGTCTTAACACAATTAGCCTCATCTGGAACTCAAAATTGCCTTACCAAAACTTGTTTCAGATACCAGGAACCCTGCTAATCCAGCATTTGCATCCTAGGGGCGCAACTCAAAGCCAAACAGGCTCAACCGACTATTTAATCTTAAAACATACAGCCTTGCCCAGCTGTCAAAACTGTTTTACCAAACCTTGTCTTAGATTCCAGGAGCCAAGCCAATCTGGCATGTGGAGCCTAAGGGAGCAAGTCACAGCCAAACAGGCTCACCCGACAATTTAATCTTAAAACATACAGACTTACGTAGTTGCCAAAGCTGCTTTACCAAAACTTGTCTCAGATACCAGGAACCCTGTTAATGCAGCATTTGCATCCTAGGGGCGCAAGTCAAAGCCAAACAGGCTCTCCCGACTACTAAATCTTAAAACATATAGCCCCATCTGGCCGCCAAAAATGATTTACCAAAACTTGTCTTAGATACCAGGAACCCTGTTATTCCAGCATTTGCATCCTAGGGGCGCAAGTCAAAGCCAAGCATGCTCACCCGACTATTTAATCTTAAAGCATACAGACTTACGTAGTTGCCAAAGCTGCTTTACCAAAACTTGTCTCAGATACCAGGAACCCTGTTAATGCAGCATTTGCATCCTAGGGGCGCAAGTCACAGCCAAACAGGCTCACCCGACAATTTAATCTTAAAACATACAGACTTACGTAGTTGCCAAAGCTGCTTTACCAAAACTTGTCTTACATACCATGAACCCTGTTATTCCAGCATTTGCATTCTAGGGGCGCAAGTCAAAGCCAAACACGCTCACCCGACTATTTAATCTTAAAGCATACAGCCTTACCTAGCTGTCAAAACTGTTTTACCAAAACTTGTCTTAGATTCCAGGAGCACCGCCAATCTGGCATGTGGAGCCTAGGGGAGCCAGTCAAAGCCAAACAGGCTCACCCGACAATTTAATCTTAAAACATACAGACTTACGTAGCTGCCAAAACTGCTTTACCAAAACTTGCCTTAGAAACCAGGAGCCCTGTTAATCTAGCATTTGCAGCCTAGGGGAGCAAGTCAAAGCAAAATAGTCTCACCCGACTATTAAGTCTTAACACATTCAGCCTCACCTGGACCTCCAAATTGCCTTACCAAAACTTGTTTCAGATACCAGGAACCCTGTTAATCCAGCATTTGCATCCTAGGGGCGCAACTCAAAGCCAAACAGGCTCAACCGACTATTTAATCTTAAAACATACAGTCTTGCCCAGCTGTCAAAACTGTTTTACCAAGCCTTGTCTTAGATTCCAGGAGCCAAGCCAATCTGGCATGTGGAGCCTAAGGGAGCAAGTCAAAGCCAAACAGGCTCACCCGACAATTTAATCTCAAAACATACAGACTTACGTAGTTGCCAAAGCTGTTTTCCAAAACTTGCCTTAGAAACCAGGAGCCCTGTTAATCTAGCATTTGCAGCCTAGGGGCGCAAGTCAAAGCAAAATAGTCTCACCCGACTATTAAGTCTTAACACATTGAGCCTCACCTGGAACTCAAAATTGCCTTACCAAAACTTGTTTCAGATACCAGGAACCCTGTTGATGCAGCATTTGCAGCCTAGGGGAGCAAGACAAAGCCAAACAGGCTCTCCCGACTATTAAATCTTAAAACATATAGCCCCATCTGGCCGCCAAAAATGATTTACCAAAACTTGTCTTAGATACCAGGAACCCTGTTATTCCAGCATTTGCATCCTAGGGGCGCAAGTCAAAGCCAAGCATGCTCACCCGACTATTTAATCTTAAAGCATACAGACTTACGTAGTTGCCAAAGCTGCTTTACCAAAACTTGTCTCAGATACCAGGAACCCTGTTAATGCAGCATTTGCATCCTAGGGGCGCAAGTCAAAGCCAAACAGGCTCTCCCGACTACTAAATCTTAAAACATATAGCCCCATCTGGCCGCCAAAAATGATTTACCAAAACTTGTCTTAGATACCAGGAACCCTGTTATTCCAGCATTTGCACCCTAGGGGCGCAAGTCAAAGCCAAGCATGCTCACCCGACTATTTAATCTTAAAGCATACAGCCTTATCTAGCTGTCAAAACTGTTTTACCAAAATTTGTCTTAGATTCCAGGAGCACCGCCAATCTGGCATGTGGAGCCTAGGGGAGCAAGTCAAAACCAAACAGTCTTACCCGAGAATTTAATCTTAAAACATACAGCCCCATCTGGCTGCCAAAACTGCTTTACCAAAACTTGCCTTAGAAACCATGAGCCCTGTTAATCTAGCATTTGCAGCCTAGGGGAGCAAGTCAAAGCCAAATAGTCTCACCCGACTATTAAGTCTTAACACATTCAGCCTCACCTGGAACTCAAAATTGCCTTACCAAAACTTGTTTCAGATACCAGGAACCCTGCTAATCCAGCATTTGCATCCTAGGGGCGCAACTCAAAGCCAAACAGGCTCAACCGACTATTTAATCTTAAAACATACAGCCTTGCCCAGCTGTCAAAACTGTTTTACCAAACCTTGTCTTAGATTCCAGGAGCCAAGCCAATCTGGCATGTGGAGCCTAGGGGAGCAAGTCACAGCCAAACAGGCTCACCCGACAATTTAATCTTAAAACATACAGACTTACGTAGTTGCCAAAGCTGCTTTACCAAAACTTGTCTCAGTTACCAGGAACCCTGTTAATGCAGCATTTGCTTCCTAGGGGCGCAAGTCAAAGCCAAACAGGCTCTCCCGACTACTAAATCTTAAAACATATAGCCCCATCTGGCCGCCAAAAATGATTTACCAAAACTTGTCTTACATACCATGAACCCTGTTATTCCAGCATTTGCATTCTAGGGGCGCAAGTCAAAGCCAAACACGCTCACCCGACTATTTAATCTTAAAGCATACAGCCTTACCTAGCTGTCAAAACTGTTTTACCAAAACTTGTCTTAGATTCCAGGAGCCCCGCCAATCTGGCATGTGGAGCCTAGGGGAGCCAGTCAAAGCCAAACAGGCTCACCCGACAATTTAATCTTAAAACATACAGACTTACGTAGCTGCCAAAACTGCTTTACCAAAACTTGCCTTAGAAACCAGGAGCCCTGTTAATCTAGCATTTGCAGCCCAGGGGAGCAAGTCAAAGCAAAATAGTCTCACCCGACTATTAAGTCTTAACACATTCAGCCTCACCTGGAACTCAAAATTGCCTTACCAAAACTTGTTTCAGATACCAGGAACCCTGTTGATGCAGCATTTGCAGCCTAGGGGAGCAAGACAAAGCCAAACAGGCTCTCCCGACTATTAAATCTTAAAACATATAGCCCCATCTGGCCGCCAAAAATGATTTACCAAAACTTGTCTTAGATACCAGGAACCCTGTTATTCCAGCATTTGCATCCTAGGGGCGCAAGTCAAAGCCAAGCATGCTCACCCGACTATTTAATCTTAAAGCATACAGACTTACTTAGTTGCCAAAGCTGCTTTACCAAAACTTGTCTCAGATACCAGGAACCCTGTTAATGCAGCATTTGCATCCTAGGGGCGCAAGTCAAAGCCAAATAGGCTCTCCCGACTACTAAATCTTAAAACATATAGCCCCATCTGGCCGGCAAAAATGATTTACCAAAACTTGTCTTAGATACCAGGAACCCTGTTATTCCAGCATTTGCATCCTAGGGGCGCAAGTCAAAGCCAAGCATGCTCACCCGACTATTTAATCTTAAAACATACAGCCCTACCTAGCTGTCAAAACTGTTTTACCAAAATTTGTCTTAGATTCCAGGAGCACCGCCAATCTGGCATGTGGAGCCTAGGGGAGCAAGTCAAAACCAAACAGTCTCACCCGAGAATTTAATCTTAAAACATACAGCCCCATCTGGCTGCCAAAACTGCTTTACCAAAACTTGCCTTAGAAACCAGGAGCCCTGTTAATCTAGCATTTGCAGCCTAGGGGAGCAAGTCAAAGCAAAATAGTCTCACCCGACTTTTGAGTCTGAACACATTCAGCCTCACCTGGAACTCAGAATTGCCTTACAAAAACTTGTCTCAGATTCCAGGAACCCTGGTCATCCAGCATTTGCATCCTAGGGGCGCAAGTCAAAGCCAAACAGGCTCTCCCGACAATTTAATCTTAAAACATACAGACTTACGTAGTGGCCAAAACTGCTTTACCAAAACTTGCCTTAGAAACCAGGAGCCCTGTTAATCTAGCATTTGCAGCCTAGGGGAGCAAGTCAAAGCAAAATAGTCTCACCCGACTATTAAGTCCGAACACATTCAGCCTCACCTGGAACTCAGAATTGCCTTACAAAAACTTATCTCAGATTCCAGGAACCCTGGTCATCCAGCATTTGTATCCTAGGGGCGCAAGTCAAGCCAAACAGGCTCGCCCGACTATTAAATCTTAAAACATATAGCCCCATCTGGCCGCCAAAATTGATTTACCAAAACTTGTCTTAGATACCAGGAACCCTCTTATTCCAGTATTTGCATCCTAGGGGCGCAAGTCAAAGCCAAACACGCTCACCCGACTATTTAATCTTAAAGCATACAGCCTAACCTAGCTGTCAAAACTGATTTACCAAAACTTGTCTTAGATTCCAGGAGCCCCGCCAATCTGGCATGTGGAGCCTAAGGGAGCAAGTCACAGCCAAACAGGCTCACCCGACAATTTAATCTTAAAACATACAGACTTACGTAGTTGCCAAAGCTGCTTTACCAAAACTTGTCTCAGATACCAGGAACCCTGTTACTGCAGCATTTGCATCCTAGGGGCGCAAGTCAAAGCCAAACAGGCTCTCCCGACTACTAAATCTTAAAACATATAGCCCCATCTGTCCGCCAAAAATGATTTACCAAAACTTGTCTCAGATACCAGGAACCCTGTTAATGCAGCATTTGCATCCTAGGGGCGCAAGTCAAAGCCAAACAGGCTCTCCCGACTACTAAATCTTAAAACATATAGCCCCATCTGGCCGCCAAAAATGATTTACCAAAACTTGTCTTACATACCATGAACCCTGTTATTCCAGCATTTGCATTCTAGGGGCTCACCCGACTATTTAATCTTAAAGCATACAGCCTTACCTAGCTGTCAAAACTGATTTACCAAAACTTGTCTTAGATTCCAGGAGCCCCGCCAATCTGGCATGTGGAGCCTAGGGGTGCAAGTCAAAGCCAAACAGGCTTACCCGACAATTTAATTTTAAAACATACAGACTTACGTAGCTGCCAAAACTGCTTTACGAAAACTTGCCTTAGAAACAAGGAGCCCTGTTAATCTAGCATTTGCAGCCTAGGGGAGCAAGTCAAAGCAAAATAGTCTCACCCGACTATTAAGTCTTAACACAATTAGCCTCACCTGGAACTCCAAATTGCCTTACCAAAACTTGTTTCAGATACCAGGAACCCTGTTAATCCAGCATTTGCATCCTAGGGGCGCAACTCAAAGCCAAACAGGCTCAACCGACTATTTAATCTTAAAACATACAGTCTTGCCCTGCTGTCAAAACTGTTTTACCAAGCCTTGTCTTAGATTCCAGGAGCCAAGCCAATCTGGCATGTGGAGCCTAGGGGAGCAAGTCAAAGCCAATCAGGCTCACCCATCAATTTAATCTTAAAACATACAGACTTACGTAGTTGCCAAAGCTGCTTTACCAAAACTTGTCTCAGATACCAGGAACCCTGTTAATGCAGCATTTGTATCCTAGGGGCGCAAGTCAAGCCAAACAGGCTCGCCCGACTATTAAATCTTAAAACATATAGCCCCATCTGGCCGCCAAAATTGATTTACCAAAACTTGTCTTAGATACCAGGAACCCTGTTATTCCAGTATTTGCATCCTAGGGGCGCAAGTCAAAGCCAAACACGCTCACCCGACTATTTAATCTTAAAGCATACAGCCTTACCTAGCTGTCAAAACTGATTTACCAAAACTTGTCTTAGATTCCAGGAGCCCCGCCAATCTGGCATGTGGAGCCTAGGGGAGCAAGTCAAAGCCAAACAGGCTCACCCGACAATTTAATTTTAAAACATACAGACTTACGTAGCTGCCAAAACTGCTTTACGAAAACTTGCCTTAGAAACCAGGAGCCCTGTTAATCTAGCATTTGCAGCCTAGGGGAGCAAGTCAAAGCAAAATAGTCTCACCCGACTATTAAGTCTTAACACAATTAGCCTCACCTGGAACTCAAAATTGCCTTACCAAAACTTGTTTCAGATACCAGGAACCCTGCTAATCCAGCATTTGCATCCTAGGGGCGCAACTCAAAGCCAAACAGGCTCAACCGACTATTTAATCTTAAAACATACAGCCTTGCCCAGCTGTCAAAACTGTTTTACCAAACCTTGTCTTAGATTCCAGGAGCCAAGCCAATCTGGCATGTGGAGCCTAAGGGAGCAAGTCACAGCCAAACAGGCTCACCCGACAATTTAATCTTAAAACATGCAGACTTACGTAGTTGCCAAAGCTGCTTTACCAAAACTTGTCTCAGATACCAGGAACCCTGTTAATGCAGCATTTGCATCCTAGGGGCGCAAGTCAAAGCCAAACAGGCTCTCCCGACTACTAAATCTTAAAACATATAGCCCCATCTGGCCGCCAAAAATGATTTACCAAAACTTGTCTTACATACCATGAACCCTGTTATTCCAGCACTTGCATTCTAGGGGCGCAAGTCAAAGCCAAACACGCTCACCCGACTATTTAATCTTAAAGCATACAGCCTTACCTAGCTGTCAAAACTGTTTTACCAAAACTTGTCTTAGATTCCAGGAGCCCCGCCAATCTGGCATGTGGAGCCTAGGGGAGCCAGTCAAAGCCAAACAGGCTCACCCGACAATTTAATCTTAAAACATACAGACTTACGTAGCTGCCAAAACTGCTTTACCAAAACTTGCCTTAGAAACCAGGAGCCCTGTTAATCTAGCATTTGCAGCCTAGGGGAGCAAGTCAAAGCAAAATAGTCTCACCCGACTATTAAGTCTTAACACATTCAGCCTCACCTGGAACTCCAAATTGCCTTACCAAAACTTGTTTCAGATACCAGGAACCCTGTTAATCCAGCATTTGCATCCTAGGGGCGCAACTCAAAGCCAAACAGGCTCAACCGACTATTTAATCTTAAAACATACAGTCTTGCCCAGCTGTCAAAACTGTTTTACCAAGCCTTGTCTTAGATTCCAGTAGCCAAGCCAATCTGGCATGTGGAGCCTAAGGGAGCAAGTCAAAGCCAAACAGGCTCACCCGACAATTTAATCTCAAAACATACAGACTTACGTAGTTGCCAAAGCTGTTTTCCAAAACTTGCCTTAGAAACCAGGAGCCCTGTTAATCTAGCATTTGCAGCCTAGGGGAGCAAGTCAAAGCAAAATAGTCTCACCCGACTATTAAGTCTTAACACATTCAGCCTCACCTGGAACTCAAAATTGCCTTACCAAAACTTGTTTCAGATACCAGGAACCCTGTTGATGCAGCATTTGCAGCCTAGGGGAGCAAGACAAAGCCAAACAGGCTCTCCCGACTATTAAATCTTAAAACATATAGCCCCATCTGGCCGCCAAAAATGATTTACCAAAACTTGTCTTAGATACCAGGAACCCTGTTATTCCAGCATTTGCATCCTAGGGGCGCAAGTCAAAGCCAAGCATGCTCACCCGACTATTTAATCTTAAAGCATACAGACTTACGTAGTTGCCAAAGCTGCTTTACCAAAACTTGTCTCAGATACCAGGAACCCTGTTAATGCAGCATTTGCATCCTAGGGGCGCAAGTCAAAGCCAAACAGGCTCTCCCGACTACTAAATCTTAAAACATATAGCCCCATCTGGCCGCCAAAAATGATTTACCAAAACTTGTCTTAGATACCAGGAACCCTGTTATTCCAGCATTTGCATCCTAGGGGCGCAAGTCAAAGCCAAGCATGCTCACCCGACTATTTAATCTTAAAGCATACAGCCTTACCTAGCTGTCAAAACTGTTTTACCAAAATTTGTCTTAGATTCCAGGAGCACCGCCAATCTGGCATGTGGAGCCTAGGGGAGCAAGTCAAAACCAAACAGTCGCACCCGAGAATTTAATCTTAAAACATACAGCCCCATCTGGCTGCCAAAACTGCTTTACCAAAACTTGCCTTAGAAACCAGGAGCCCTGTTAATCTAGCATTTGCAGCCTAGGGGAGCAAGTCAAAGCAAAATAGTCTCACCCGACTTTTAAGTCTGAACACATTCAGCCTCACCTGGAACTCAGAATTGCCTTACCAAAACTTGTCTCAGATTCCAGGAACCCTGGTCATCCAGCATTTGCATCCTAGGGGCGCAAGTCAAAGCCAAACAGGCTCTCCCGACAATATAATCTTAAAACATACAGACTTACGTAGTTGCCAAAACTGCTTTACCAAAACTTGCCTTAGAAACCAGGAGCCCTGTTAATCTAGCATTTGCAGCCTAGGGGAGCAAGTCAAAGCAAAATAGTCTCACCCGACTATTAAGTCTTAACACATTCAGCCTCACCTGGTACTCAAAATTGCCTTACCAAAACTTGTTTCAGATACCAGGAACCCTGCTAATCCAGCATTTGCATCCTAGGGGCGCAACTCAAAGCCCAACAGGCTCAACCGACTATTTAATCTTAAAACATACAGCTTTGCCCAGCTGTCAAAACTGTTTTACCAAACCTTGTCTTAGATTCCAGGAGCCAAGCCAATCTGGCATGTGGAGCCTAAGGGAGCAAGTCACAGCCAAACAGGCTCACCCGACAATTTAATCTTAAAACATACAGACTTACGTAGTTGCCAAAGCTGCTTTACCAAAACTTGTCTCAGATACCAGGAACCCTGTTAATGCAGCATTTGTATCCTAGGGGCGCAAGTCAAGCCGAACAGGCTCGCCCGACTATTAAATCTTAAAACATATAGCCCCATCTGGCCGCCAAAATTGATTTACCAAAACTTGTCTTAGATACCAGGAACCCTGTTATTCCAGTATTTGCATCCTAGGGGCGCAAGTCAAAGCCAAGCATGCTCACCCGACTATTTAATCTTAAAGCACACAGACTTACGTAGTTGCCAAAGCTGCTTTACCAAAACTTGTCTCAGATACCAGGAACCCTGTTAATGCAGCATTTGTATCCTAGGGGAGCAAGTCAAAGCAAAATAGTCTCACCCGACTATTAAGTCTTAACACATTCAGCCTCACCTGGAACTCAAAATTGCCTTACCAAAACTTGTTTCAGATACCAGGAACCCTGTTAATGCAGCATTTGCATCCTAGGGGCGCAAGTCAAAGCCAAACAGGCTCTCCCGACTATTAAATCTTAAAACATATAGCCCCATCTGGCCGCCAAAAGTGATTTACCAAAACTTGTCTTACATACCACGAACCCTGTTATTCCAGCATTTGCATTCTAGGGGCGCAAGTCAAAGCCAAACACGCTCACCCGACTATTTAATCTTAATGCATACAGCCTTACCTAGCTGTCAAAACTGTTTTACCAAAACTTGTCTTAGATTCCAGTAGCCCCGCCAATCTGGCATGTGGAGCCTAGGGGAGCAAGTCAAAGCCAAACAGGCTCACCCGACAGTTTAATCTTAAAACATACAGACTTACGTAGCAAACTTGTTTCAGATACCAGGAACCCTGTTAATCCAGCATTTGCATCCTAGGGGCGGAACTCAAAGCCAAACAGGCTCAACTGACTATTTAATCTTAAAACATACAGTCTTGCCCTGCTGTCAAAACTGTTTTACCAAACCTTGTCTAAGATTCCAGGAGCACCGCCAATCTGGCATGTGGAGCCTAGGGGAGCAAGTCAAAGCCAAACAGGCTCACCCGACTATTTAATCTTAAGACATACAGACTTACGTAGTTGCCAAAGCTGCTTTACCAAAACTTGTCTTAGATACCAGGAACCCTGTTATTCCAGCATTTGCATCCTAGGGGCGCAAGTCAAAGCCAAGCATGCTCACCCGACTATTTAATCTTAAAGCATACAGCCTTACCTAGCTGCCAAAACTGTTTTACCAAAATTTGTCTTAGATTCCAGGAGCCAAGCCAATCTGGCATGTGGAGCCTGAGGGAGCAAGTCAAAGCCAAACAGGCTCACCCGACTATTTAATCTTAAGACATACAGACTTACGTAGTTGCCAAAGCTGCTTTACCAAAACTTGTTTCAGATACCAGGAACCCTGTTAATCCAGCATTTGCATCCTAGGGGCGCAACTCAAAGCCAAACAGGCTCAACCGACTATTTAATCTTAAAACATACAGTCTTGCCCTGCTGTCAAAACTGTTTTACCAAACCTTGTCTTAGATTCCAGGAGCCAAGCCAATCTGGCATGTGGAGCCTAAGGGAGCAAGTCAAAGCCAAACAGGCTCACCCGACAATTTAATCTTAAAACGTGCAGACTTACGTAGTTGCCAAAGCTGCTTTACCAAAACTTGTCTCAGATACCAGGAACCCTGTTAATGCAGCATTTGCATCCTAGGGGCGCAAGTCAAAGCCAAACAGGCTCTCCCGACTATTAAATCTTAAAACATATAGCACCATCTGGCCGCCAAAAATGATTTACCAAAACTTGTCTTAGATACCAGGAACCCTGTTATTCCAGCATTTGCTTCATAGGGGCGCAAGTCAAAGCCCAACAAGCGTCCCCGGCTATTTAAACTTAAAGCGTACAGCCTTACCTAGCTGTCAAAACTGTTTTACCAAAACTTGTCTTAGATTCCAGGAGCCCCGCCAATCTGGCATGTGGAGCCTAGGGGAGCAAGTCAAAGCCAAACAGGCTCACCCGACAGTTTAATCTTAAAACATATAGACTTACGTAGCAAACTTGTTTCAGATACCAGGAGCCCTGTTAATCCAGCATCTGCATCCTAGGTGCGCAACTCAAAGCCAAACAGGCTCAACCGACTATTTAATCTTAAAACATACAGTCTTGCCCTGCTGTCAAAACTGTTTTACCAAACCTTGTCTTAGATTCCAGGAGCCAAGCCAATCTGGCATGTGGAGCCTAAGGGAGCAAGTCAAAGCCAAACAGGCTCACCCGACTATTTAATCTTAAGACATACAGACTTACGTAGTTGCCAAAGCTGCTTTACCAAAACTTGTCTCAGACACCAGGAACCCTGTTAATGCAGCATTTGCATCCTAGGGGCGCAAGTCAAAGCCAAACAGGCTCTCCCGACTATTAAATCTTAAAACATATAGCCCCATCTGGCCGCCAAAAATGATTTACCAAAACTTGTCTTAGATGCCAGGAACCCTGTTAATCCAGCATTTGCATCCTAGGGGCGCTACTCAAAGCCAAACAGGCTCAACCGACTATATAATCTTAAAACATACAGCCTTGCCCAGCTGTCAAATCTGTTTTACCAAACCTTGTCTTAGATTCCAGGAGCCAAGCCAATCTGGCATGTGGATCCTAAGGGAGCTTGTCAAAGCCAAACAGGCTCACCTGACAATTTAATCTTAAAACATACAGACTTACGTAGTTGCCAAAGCTGCTTTACCAAAACTTGTCCCAGATACCAGGAACCCTGTTAATGCAGCATTTGCATCCTAGGGGCGCAAGTCAAAGCCAAACAGGCTCTCCCGACTACTAAATCTTTAAACATATAGCCCCATCTGGCCGCCAAAAATGATTTACCAAAACTTGTCTTAGATACCATGAACCCTGTTATTCCAGCATTTGCATCCTAGGGGCGCAAGTCAAAGCCAAACACGCTCGCCCGACTATTTAATCTTAAAGCATACAGCCTTACCTAGCTGTCAAAACTGTTTTACCAAAACTTGTCTTAGATTCCAGGAGCCCCGCCAATCTGGCATGTGGAGCCTAGGGGAGCAAGTCAAAGCCAAACAGGCTCACCCGACAATTTAATCTTAAAACATACAGACTTACGTAGCTGCCAAAACTGTTTTACCAAAACTTGCCTTAGAAACCAGGAGCCCTGTTAATCTAGCATTTGCAGCCTAGGGGAGCAAGTCAAAGCAAAATAGTCTCACCCGACTATTAAGTCTTAACACATTCAGCCTCACCTGGAACTCAAAATTGCCTTACCAAAACTTGTTTCAGATACCAGGAACCCTGTTAATCCAGCATTTGCATCCTAGGGGCGCAACTCAAAGCCAAACAGGCTCAACCGACTATTTAATCTTAAAACATACAGTCTTGCCCAGCTGTCAAAACTGTTTTACCAAGCCTTGTCTTAGATTCCAGGAGCCAAGCCAATCTGGCATGTGGAGCCTAAGGGAGCAAGTCAAACCCAAACAGGCTCACCCGACAATTTAATCTTAAAACATACAGACTTACGTAGTTGCCAAAGCTGTTTTCCAAAACTTGCATTAGAAACCAGGAGCCCTGTTAATCTAGCATTTGCAGCCTAGGGGAGCAAGTCAAAGCAAAATAGTCTCACCCGACTATTAAGTCTTAACACATTCAGCCTCACCTGGAACTCAAAATTGCCTTACCAAAACTTGTTTCAGATACCAGGAACCCTGTTGATGCAGCATTTGCAGCCTAGGGGAGCAAGACAAAGCCAAACAGGCTCTCCCGACTATTAAATCTTAAAACATATAGCCCCATCTGGCCGCCAAAGCTGCTTTACCAAAACTTGTCCCAGATACCAGGAACCCTGTTAATGCAGCATTTGCATCCTAGGGGCGCAAGTCAAAGCCAAACAGGCTCTCCCGACTACTAAATCTTAAAACATATAGCCCCATCTGGCCGCCAAAAATGATTTACCAAAACTTGTCTTAGATACCATGAACCCTGTTATTCCAGCATTTGCATCCTAGGGGCGCAAGTCAAAGCCAAACAGGCTCTCCCGACTACTAAATCTTAAAACATATAGCCCCATCTGGCCGCCAAAAATGATTTACCAAAACTTGTCTTAGATACCATGAACCCTGTTATTCCAGCATTTGCATCCTAGGGGCGCAAGTCAAAGCCAAACACGCTCGCCCGACTATTTAATCTTAAAGCATACAGCCTTACCTAGCTGTCAAAACTGTTTTACCAAAACTTGTCTTAGATTCCAGGAGCCCCGCCAATCTGGCATGTGGAGCCTAGGGGAGCAAGTCAAAGCCAAACAGGCTCACCCGACAATTTAATCTTAAAACATACAGACTTACGTAGCTGCCAAAACTGTTTTACCAAAACTTGCCTTAGAAACCAGGAGCCCTGTTAATCTAGCATTTGCAGCCTAGGGGAGCAAGTCAAAGCAAAATAGTCTCACCCGACTATTAAGTCTTAACACATTCAGCCTCACCTGGAACTCAAAATTGCCTTACCAAAACTTGTTTCAGATACCAGGAACCCTGTTGATGCAGCATTTGCAGCCTAGGGGAGCAAGACAAAGCCAAACAGGCTCTCCCGACTATTAAATCTTAAAACATACAGTCTTGCCCAGCTGTCAAAACTGTTTTACCAAGCCTTGTCTTAGATTCCAGGAGCCAAGCCAATCTGGCATGTGGAGCCTAAGGGAGCAAGTCAAACCCAAACAGGCTCACCCGACAATTTAATCTTAAAACATACAGACTTACGTAGTTGCCAAAGCTGTTTTCCAAAACTTGCCTTAGAAACCAGGAGCCCTGTTAATCTAGCATTTGCAGCCTAGGGGAGCAAGTCAAAGCAAAATAGTCTCACCCGACTATTAAGTCTTAACACATTCAGCCTCACCTGGAACTCAAAATTGCCTTACCAAAACTTGTTTCAGATACCAGGAACCCTGTTGATGCAGCATTTGCAGCCTAGGGGAGCAAGACAAAGCCAAACAGGCTCTCCCGACTATTAAATCTTAAAACATATAGCCCCATCTGGCCGCCAAAAATGATTTACCAAAACTTGTCTTAGATACCAGGAACCCTGTTATTCCAGCATTTGCATCCTAGGGGCGCAAGTCAAAGCCAAGCACGCTCACCAGACTATTTAATCTTAAAGCATACAGCCTTACCCAGCTGTCAAAACTGTTTTTCCAAAATTTGTCTTAGATTCCAGGAGCACCGCCAATCTGGCATGTGCAGCCTAGTGGAGCAATTCAAAGCCAAACAGGCTCATCCGACTATTAAGTCTTAAAACATTCAGCTTCACCTGGAACTCAAAATTGCCATACCAAAACTTGTTTCAGATTCCAGGAACAATGTTAATCCAGCTTTTGCATCCTAGGGGCGCAAGTCAAGGCCAAATAGGCTCAACCGACTATTTAATCTTAAAACATACAGTCTTGCCCAGCTGCCAGAACTGTTTTTCAGAACCTTGTCTTAGATTCCAGGAGCCCCGCCAATCTGGCATGTGGAGCCTAGGGAAGCAAGTCAAAGCCAAACAGGCTCACCCGACAATTTAATCTTAAAACATACAGACTTACGTAGCTGCCAAAACTGCTTTACGAAAACTTGCCTTAGAAACCAGGAGCCCTGTTAATCTAGCATTTGCAGCCTAGGGGAGCAAGTCAAAGCAAAATAGTCTCACCCGACTATTAAGTCTTAACACATTCAGCCTCACCTGGAACTCAAAATTGCCTTACCAAAACTTGTTTCAGATACCAGGAACCCTGTTGATGCAGCATTTGCAGCCTAGGGGAGCAAGACAAAGCCAAACAGGCTCTCCCGACTATTAAATCTTAAAACATATAGCCCCATCTGGCCGCCAAAAATGATTTACCAAAACTTGTCTTAGATACCAGGAACCCTGTTATTCCAGCATTTGCATCCTAGGGGCGCAAGTCAAAGCCAAGCACGCTCACCAGACTATTTAATCTTAAAGCATACAGCCTTACCCAGCTGTCAAAACTGTTTTTCCAAAATTTGTCTTAGATTCCAGGAGCACCGCCAATCTGGCATGTGCAGCCTAGTGGAGCAATTCAAAGCCAAACAGGCTCATCCGACTATTAAGTCTTAAAACATTCAGCTTCACCTGGAACTCAAAATTGCCATACCAAAACTTGTTTCAGATTCCAGGAACAATGTTAATCCAGCTTTTGCATCCTAGGGGCGCAAGTCAAGGCCAAATAGGCTCAACCGACTATTTAATCTTAAAACATACAGTCTTGCCCAGCTGCCAGAACTGTTTTTCAGAACCTTGTCTTAGATTCCAGGAGCCCCGCCAATCTGGCATGTGGAGCCTAGGGAAGCAAGTCAAAGCCAAACAGGCTCACCCGACAATTTAATCTTAAAACATACAGACTTACGTAGCTGCCAAAACTGCTTTACGAAAACTTGCCTTAGAAACCAGGAGCCCTGTTAATCTAGCATTTGCAGCCTAGGGGAGCAAGTCAAAGCAAAATAGTCTCACTCGACTATTAAGTCTGAACACATTCAGCCTCACCTGGAACTCAAAATTGCCTTACCAAAACTTGTTTCAGATACCAGCAACCCTGTTAATCCAGCATTTGCATCCTAGGGGCGCAAGTCAAAGCCAAACAGGCTCTCCCGACTATTAAATCTTAAAACATATAGCCCCATCTGGCCGCCAAAGCTGCTTTACCAAAACTTGTCCCAGATACCAGGAACCCTGTTAATGCAGCATTTGCATCCTAGGGGCGCAAGTCAAAGCCAAACAGGCTCTCCCGACTACTAAATCTTAAAACATATAGCCCCATCTGGCCGCCAAAAATGATTTACCAAAACTTGTCTTAGATACCATGAACCCTGTTATTCCAGCATTTGCATCCTAGGGGCGCAAGTCAAAGCCAAACAGGCTCTCCCGACTACTAAATCTTAAAACATATAGCCCCATCTGGCCGCCAAAAATGATTTACCAAAACTTGTCTTAGATACCATGAACCCTGTTATTCCAGCATTTGCATCCTAGGGGCGCAAGTCAAAGCCAAACACGCTCGCCCGACTATTTAATCTTAAAGCATACAGCCTTACCTAGCTGTCAAAACTGTTTTACCAAAACTTGTCTTAGATTCCAGGAGCCCCGCCAATCTGGCATGTGGAGCCTAGGGGAGCAAGTCAAAGCCAAACAGGCTCACCCGACAATTTAATCTTAAAACATACAGACTTACGTAGCTGCCAAAACTGTTTTACCAAAACTTGCCTTAGAAACCAGGAGCCCTGTTAATCTAGCATTTGCAGCCTAGGGGAGCAAGTCAAAGCAAAATAGTCTCACCCGACTATTAAGTCTTAACACATTCAGCCTCACCTGGAACTCAAAATTGCCTTACCAAAACTTGTTTCAGATACCAGGAACCCTGTTGATGCAGCATTTGCAGCCTAGGGGAGCAAGACAAAGCCAAACAGGCTCTCCCGACTATTAAATCTTAAAACATACAGTCTTGCCCAGCTGTCAAAACTGTTTTACCAAGCCTTGTCTTAGATTCCAGGAGCCAAGCCAATCTGGCATGTGGAGCCTAAGGGAGCAAGTCAAACCCAAACAGGCTCACCCGACAATTTAATCTTAAAACATACAGACTTACGTAGTTGCCAAAGCTGTTTTCCAAAACTTGCCTTAGAAACCAGGAGCCCTGTTAATCTAGCATTTGCAGCCTAGGGGAGCAAGTCAAAGCAAAATAGTCTCACCCGACTATTAAGTCTTAACACATTCAGCCTCACCTGGAACTCAAAATTGCCTTACCAAAACTTGTTTCAGATACCAGGAACCCTGTTGATGCAGCATTTGCAGCCTAGGGGAGCAAGACAAAGCCAAACAGGCTCTCCCGACTATTAAATCTTAAAACATATAGCCCCATCTGGCCGCCAAAAATGATTTACCAAAACTTGTCTTAGATACCAGGAACCCTGTTATTCCAGCATTTGCATCCTAGGGGCGCAAGTCAAAGCCAAGCACGCTCACCAGACTATTTAATCTTAAAGCATACAGCCTTACCCAGCTGTCAAAACTGTTTTTCCAAAATTTGTCTTAGATTCCAGGAGCACCGCCAATCTGGCATGTGCAGCCTAGTGGAGCAATTCAAAGCCAAACAGGCTCATCCGACTATTAAGTCTTAAAACATTCAGCTTCACCTGGAACTCAAAATTGCCATACCAAAACTTGTTTCAGATTCCAGGAACAATGTTAATCCAGCTTTTGCATCCTAGGGGCGCAAGTCAAGGCCAAATAGGCTCAACCGACTATTTAATCTTAAAACATACAGTCTTGCCCAGCTGCCAGAACTGTTTTTCAGAACCTTGTCTTAGATTCCAGGAGCCCCGCCAATCTGGCATGTGGAGCCTAGGGAAGCAAGTCAAAGCCAAACAGGCTCACCCGACAATTTAATCTTAAAACATACAGACTTACGTAGCTGCCAAAACTGCTTTACGAAAACTTGCCTTAGAAACCAGGAGCCCTGTTAATCTAGCATTTGCAGCCTAGGGGAGCAAGTCAAAGCAAAATAGTCTCACTCGACTATTAAGTCTGAACACATTCAGCCTCACCTGGAACTCAAAATTGCCTTACCAAAACTTGTTTCAGATACCAGCAACCCTGTTAATCCAGCATTTGCATCCTAGGGGCGCAAGTCAAAGCCAAACAGGCTCACCCGACAATTTAATCTTAAAACATACAGACTTACGTAGTTGCCAAAGCTGCTTTACCAAAACTTGTCTCAGATACCAGGAACCCTGTTAATGCAGCATTTGCATCCTAGGGGCGCAAGTCAAAGCCAAACAGGCTCTCCCGACTATTAAATCTTAAAACATATAGCACCATCTGGCCGCCAAAAATGATTTACCAAAACTTGTCTTAGATACCAGGAACCCTGTTATTCCAGCATTTGCATCCTAGGGGCGCAAGTCAAAGCCAAGCACGCTCACCAGACTATTTAATCTTAAAGCATACAGCCTTACCCAGCTGTCAAAACTGTTTTACCAAAATTTGTCTTAGATTCCAGGAGCACCGCCAATCTGGCATGTGCAGCCTAGTGGAGCAAGCCAAACGAGCTCATCCGACAATTAAGTCTTAAAACATTCAGCCTCACCTGGAACTCAAAATTGCCATACCAAAACTTGTTTCAGATTCCAGGAACAATGTTAATCCAGCATTTGCATCCTAGGGGCGCAAGTTAAGGCCAAATAGGCTCAACCGACTATTTACACTTAAAACATACAGTCTTGCCCAGCTGCCAGAACTGTTTTTCAGAACCTTGTCTTAGATTCCAGGAGCCCCGCCAATCTGGCATGTGGAGCCTAGGGAAGCAAGTCAAAGCCAAGCACGCTCACCAGACTATTTAATCTTAAAGCATACAGCCTTACCCAGCTGTCAAAACTGTTTTACCAAAATTTGTCTTAGATTCCAGGAGCACCGCCAATCTGGCATGTGCAGCCTAGTGGAGCAAGCCAAACAAGCTCATCCGACAATTAAGTCTTAAAACATTCAGCCTCACCTGGAACTCAAAATTGCCATACCAAAACTTGTTTCAGATTCCAGGAACAATGTTAATCCAGCATTTGCATCCTAGGGGCGCAAGTCAAGGCCAAATAGGCTCAACCGACTATTTACACTTAAAACATACAGTCTTGCCCAGCTGCCAGAACTGTTTTTCAGAACCTTGTCTTAGATTCCAGGAGCCCCGCCAATCTGGCATGTGGGGCCTAGGGGAGCAAGTCAAAACTAAACAGGCTCACCCGAGAATTTAATCTTAAAACATACAGCCCCATCTGGCTGCCAAAACTGCTTTACCAAAACTTGCCTTAGAAACCAGGAGCCCTGTTAATCTAGCATTTGCAGCCTAGGGGAGCAAGTCAAAGCAAAATAGTCTCACCCGACTATTAAGTCTGAACACATTCAGCCTCACCTGGAACTCAAAATTGCCTTACCAAAACTTGTTTCAGATACCAGCAACCCTGTTAATCCAGCATTTGCATCCTAGGGGCGCAAGTCAAAGCCAAACAGGCTCACCCGACAATTTAATCTTAAAACATACAGACTTACGTAGTTGCCAAAGCTGCTTTACCAAAACTTGTCTCAGATACCAGGAACCCTGTTAATGCAGCATTTGCATCCTAGGGGCGCAAGTCAAAGCCAAACAGGCTCTCCCGACTATTAAATCTTAAAACATATAGCACCATCTGGCCGCCAAAAATGATTTACCAAAACTTGTCTTAGATACCAGGAACCCTGTTATTCCAGCATTTGCATCCTAGGGGCGCAAGTCAAAGCCCAACAAGCATCCCCAGCTATTTAAACTTAAAGCATACAGCCTTACCTAGCTGTCAAAACTGTTTTACCAAAACTTGTCTTAGATTCCAGGAGCCCCGCCAATCTGGCATGTGGAGCATAGGGGAGCAAGTCAAAGCCAAGCAGGCTCACCCGACAGTTTAATCGTAAAACATACAGACTTACGTAGCTGCCAAAACTGCTTTACCAAAACTTGCCTTAGAAACCAGGAGCCCTGTTAAGCTAGCATTTGCAGCCTAGGGGAGCAAGTCAAAGCAAAATAGTCTCACCCGACTATTAAGTCTTAACACATTCAGCCTCACCTGGAACTCAAAATTGCCTTACCAAAACTTGTCTCAGATACCAGGAACCCTGTTAATTCAGCATTTGCATCCTAGGGGCGCAACTCAAAGCCAAACAGGCTCAACCGACTATTTAATCTGAAAACATACAGTCTTGCCCTGCTGTCAAAACTGTTTTACCAAACCTTGTCTTAGATTCCAGGAGCCAAGCCAATCTGGCATGTGGAGCCTAAGGGAACAAGTCAAAGCCAAACAGGCAAACCCGACAATTTAATCTTAAAACATACAGACTTACGTAGTTGCCAAAGTTGCTTTACCAAAACTTGTCTCAGATACCAGGAACCCTGTTAATGCAGCATTTGCATCCTAGGGGCGCAAGTCAAAGCCAAACAGGCTCTCCCGACTATTAAAACTTAAAACATATAGCCCCATCTGGCCGCCAAAAATGATTTACCAAAACTTGTCTTAGATGCCAGGAACCCTGTTAATCCAGTATTTGCATCCTAGGGGCGCAACTCAAAGCCAAACAGGCTCAACCGACTCTTTAATCTTAAAACATACAATTTTGACCTGCTGTCAAAACTGTTTTACCAAACCTTGTCTTAGATTCCAGGAGCCAAGCCAATCTGGCATGTGGAGCCTAAGGGAGCAAGTCAAAGCCAAACAGGCTCACCCGACAATTTAATCTTAAAACATTCAGACTTACGTAGTTGCCAAAGCTGCTTTACCAAAACTTGTCTCAGATACCAGGAACCCTGTTAATGCAGCATTTGCATCCTAGGGGCGCAAGTCAAAGCCAAACAGGCTCTCCCGACTATTAAATCTTAAAACATATAGCCCCATCTGGCCGCCAAAATTGATTTACCAAAACTTGTCTTAGATACCAGGAACCCTGTTATTCCAGCATTTGCATCCTAGGGGCGCAAGTCAAAGCCAAGCATGCTCACCCGACTATTTAATCTTAAAGCATACAGCCTTACCCAGCTGTCAAAACTGTTTTACCAAAATTTGTCTTAGATTCCAGGAGCACCGCCAATCTGGCATGTGGAGCCTAAGGGAGCAAGTCAAAACCAAACAGGCTCACCCGAGAATTTAATCTTAAAACATACAGCCCCATCTGGCTGCCAAAACTGCTTTACCAAAACTTGCCTTAGAAACCAGGAGCCCTGTTAATCTAGCATTTGCAGCCTAGGGGAGCAAGTCAAAGCAAAATAGTCTCACCCTACTATTAAGTCTGAACACATTCAGCCTCACCTGGAACTCAAAATTGCCATAGCAAAACTTGTCTCAGATTCCAGGAACCCTGGTTATCCAGCATTTGCATCCTAGGGGCGCAAGTCAAAGCCAAACAGGCTCTCCCGACTATTAAATCTTAAAACATATAGCCCCATCTGGCCGCCAAAAATGATTTACCAAAACTTGTCTTAGATACCAGGAACCCTGTTATTCCAGCATTTGCATCCTAGGGGCGCAAGTCAAAGCCAAGCATGCTCACCCGACTATTTAATCGTAAAGCATACAGCCTTACCCAGCTGTCAAAACTGTTTTACCAAAATTTGTCTTAGATTCCAGGAGCACCGCCAATCTGGCATGTGTAGCCTAGTGGAGCAAGTCAAAGCCAAACAGGCTCATCCGACTATTAAGTCTTAAAACATTCAGCCTCACCTGGAACTCAAAATTGCCATACCAAAACTTGTTTCAGATACCAGGAACAATGTTAATCCAGCATTTGCATCCTAGGGGCGCAAGTCAAGACCAAATAGGCTCAACCGACTATTTAATCTTAAAACATACAGTCTTGCCCAGCTGCAAAAACGTTTTTTCCAAACCTTGTCTTAGATTCCAGGAGCCCCGCCAATCTGGCATGTGGAGCCTAAGGGAGCAAGTCAAAACCAAACAGGCTCACCCGAGAATTTAATCTTAAAACATACAGCCCCATCTGGCTGCCAAAACTGCTTTACCAAAACTTGCCTTAGAAACCAGGAGCCCTGTTAATCTAGCATTTGCAGCCTAGGGGAGCAAGTCAAAGCAAAATAGTCTCACCCTACTATTAAGTCTGAACACATTCAGCCTCACCTGGAACTCAAAATTGCCATACCAAAACTTGTCTCAGATTCCAGGAACCCTGGATATCCAGCATTTGCATCCTAGGGGCGCAAGTCAAAGCCAAACAGGCTCTCCCGACAATTTAATCTTAAAACATACAGACTTACGTAGCTGCCAAAACTGCTTTACCAAAACTTGCCTTAGAAACCAGGAGCCCTGTTAATCTAGCATTTGCAGCCTAGGGGAGCAAGTCAAAGGAAAATAGTCTCACCCGACTATTAAGTCTTAACACATTCAGCCTCACCTGGAACTCAAAATTGCCTTACCAAAACTTGTTTCAAATACCAGGAACCCTGTTAACCCAGCATTTGCATCCTAGGGGCGCAACTCAAAGCCAAACAGGCTCAACCGACTATTTAATCTAAAAACATACAGTCTTGCCCAGCTGTCGCAACTGTTTTACCAAACCTTGTCTTAGATTGCAGGAGCCAAGCCAATCTGGCATGTGGAGCCTATGGGAGCAAGTCAAAGCCAAACAGGCTCACCCGACAATTTAATCTTAAAACATACAGACTTACGTAGTTGCCAAAGCTGCTTTACCAAAACTTGTCTCAGATAGCAGGAACCCTGTTAATGCAGCATTTGCATCCTAGGGGCGCAAGTCAAAGCCAAACAGGCTCTCCCGACTATTAAATCTTAAAACATATAGCCCCATCTGGCCGCCAAAAATGATTTACCAAAACTTGTCTTAGATACCAGGAACCCTGTTATTCCAGCATTTGCATCCTAGGGGCGCAAGTCAAAGCCAAGCATGCTCACCCGACTATTTAATCTTAAAGCATACAGCCTTACCCAGCTGTCAAAACTGTTTTACCAAAATTTGTCTTAGATTCCAGGAGCACCGCCAATCTGGCATGTGCAGCCTAGTGGAGCAAGTCAAAGCCAAACAGGCTCATCCGACTATTAAGTCTTAAAACATTCAGCCTCACCTGGAACTCAAAATTGCCATACCAAAACTTGTTTCAGATACCAGGAACAATGTTAATCCAGCATTTGCATCCTAGGGGCGCAAGTCAAGGCCAAATAGGCTCAACCGACTATTTAATCTTAAAACATACAGTCTTGCCCAGCTGCAAAAACGTTTTTTCCAAACCTTGTCTTAGATTCCAGGAGCCCCGCCAATCTGGCATGTGGAGCCTAAGGGAGCAAGTCAAAACCAAACAGGCTCACCCGAGAATTTAATCTTAAAACATACAGCCCCATCTGGCTGCCGAAACTGCTTTACCAAAACTTGCCTTAGAAACCAGGAGCCCTGTTAATCTAGCATTTGCAGCCTAGGGGAGCAAGTCAAAGCAAAATAGTCTCACCCTACTATTAAGTCTGAACACATTCAGCCTCACCTGGAACTCAAAATTGCCATACCAAAACTTGTCTCAGATTCCAGGAACCCTGGATATCCAGCATTTGCATCCTAGGGGCGCAAGTCAAAGCCAAACAGGCTCTCCCGACAATTTAATCTTAAAACATACAGACTTACGTAGCTGCCAAAACTGCTTTACCAAAACTTGCCTTAGAAACCAGGAGCCCTGTTAATCTAGCATTTGCAGCCTAGGGGAGCAAGTCAAAGCAAAATAGTCTCACCCGACCATTAAGTCTTAACACATTCAGCCTCACCTGGAACTCAAAATTGCCTTACCAAAACTTGTTTCAAATACCAGGAACCCTGTTAACCCAGCATTTGCATCCTAGGGGCGCAACTCAAAGCCAAACAGGCTCAACCGACTATTTAATCTAAAAACATACAGTCTTGCCCAGCTGTCGCAACTGTTTTACCAAACCTTGTCTTAGATTGCAGGAGCCAAGCCAATCTGGCATGTGGAGCCTATGGGAGCAAGTCAAAGCCAAACAGGCTCACCCGACAATTTAATCTTAAAACATACAGACTTACGTAGTTGCCAAAGCTGCTTTACCAAAACTTGTCTCAGATACCAGGAACCCTGTTAATGCAGCATTTGCATCCTAGGGGCGCAAGTCAAAGCCAAACAGGCTCTCCCGACTATTAAATCTTAAAACATATAGCACCATCTGGCCGCCAAAAATGATTTACCAAAACTTGTCTTAGATACCAGGAACCCTGTTATTCCAGCATTTGCATCCTAGGGGCGCAAGTCAAAGCCCAACAAGCGTCCCCGGCTATTTAAACTCAAAGCATACAGCCTTACCTAGCTGTCAAAACTGTTTTACCAAAATTTGTCTTAGATTCCAGGAGCACCGCCAATCTGGCATGTGGAGCCTAGGGGAGCAAGTCAAAGCCAAATAGGCTCACTCGACAGTTTAATCTTAAAACATACAGACTTACGTAGCTGCCAAAACTGCTTTACCAAAACTTGCCTTAGAAACCAGGAGCCCTGTTAAGCTAGCATTTGCAGCCTATGGGAGCAAGTCAAAGCAAAATAGTCTCGCCCAACTATTAAGTCTTAACACATTCAGCCTCACCTGGTACTCAAAATTGCCTTACCAAAACTTGTTTCAGATACCAGGAACCCTGTTAATCCAGCATTTGCATCCTAGGGGCGCAACTCAAAGCCAAACAGGCTCAACCGACTATTTAATCTTAAAACATACAGTCTTGCCCAGCTGTCAAAACCGTTTTACCAAACCTTGTCTTAGATTCTAGGAGCCAAGCCAATCTGGCATGTGGAGCCTAAGGGAGCAAGTCAAAGCCAAACAGGCTCACCCGACAATTTAATCTTAAAACATACAGACTTACGTAGTTGCAAAGCTGCTTTACCAAAACTTGTCTCAGATACCAGGAACCCTGTTAATGCAGCATTTGCATCCTAGGGGCGCAAGTCAAAGCCAAACAGGCTCAACCGACTATTTAATCTTAAAACATACAGTCTTGCCCTGCTGTCAAAACTGTTTTACCAAACCTTGTCTTAGATTCCAGGAGCCAAGCCAATCTGGCATGTGGAGCCTAAGGGAGCAAGTCAAAGCCAAACAGGCTAACCCGACAATTTAATCTTAAAACATACATACTTACGTAGTTGCCAAAGCTGCTTTACCAAAACTTGTCTCAGATACCAGGAACGCTGTTAATGCAGCATTTGCATCCTAGGGGCGCAAGTCAAAGCCAAACAGGCTCTCCCGACTATTAAATCTTAAAAAATATAGCCCCATCTGGCCGCCAAAAATGATTTACCAAAACTTGTCTTAGATACCAGGAACCCTGTTATTCCAGCATTTGCATCCTAGGGGCGCAAGTCAAAGCCAAGCATGCTCACCCGACTATTTAATCTTAAAGCATACAGCCTTACCCAGCTTTCAAAACTGTTTTACCAAAATTTGTCTTAGATTCCAGGAGCACCGCCAATCTGGCATGTGTAGCCTAGTGGAGCAAGTCAAAGCCAAACAGGCTCATCCGACTAATAAGTCTTAAAACATTCAGCCTCACCTGGAACTCAAAATTGCCATATCAAAACTTGTTTCAGATACCAGGAACAATGTTAATCCAGCATTTGCATCCTAGGGGCGCAAGTCAAAGCCAAACAGGCTCTCCCGACTATTAAATCTTAAAACATATAGCACCATCTGGCCGCCAAAAATGATTTACCAAAACTTGTCTTAGATACCAGGAACCCTGTTATTCCAGCATTTGCATCCTAGGGGCGCAAGTCAAAGCCAAGCATGCTCACCCGACTATTTAATCTTAAAGCATACAGCCTTACCCAGCTTTCAAAACTGTTTTACCAAAATTTGTCTTAGATTCCAGGAGCACCGCCAATCTGGCATGTGTAGCCTAGTGGAGCAAGTCAAAGCCAAACAGGCTCATCCGACTAATAAGTCTTAAAACATTCAGCCTCACCTGGAACTCAAAATTGCCATACCAAAACTTGTTTCAGATACCAGGAACAATGTTAATCCAGCATTTGCATCCTAGGGGCGCAAGTCAAGGCCAAATAGGCTCAACCGACTATTTAATCTTAAAACATACAGTCTTGCCCAGCTGCCAAAACTGTTTTCCAAACCTTGTCTTAGATTCCAGGAGCCCCGCCAATCTGGCATGTGGAGCCTAAGGGAGCAAGTCAAAACCAAACAGGCTCACCCGAGAATTTAATCTTAAAACATACAGCCCCATCTGGCTGCCAAAACTGCTTTACTAAAACTTGCCTTAGAAACCAGGAGCCCTGTTAATCTAGCATTTGCAGCCTAGGGGAGCAAGTCAAAGCAAAATAGTCTCACCCGACTATTAAGTCTGAACACATTCAGCCTCACCTGGAACTCAGAATTGCCTTACCAAAACTTGTCTCAGATTCCAGGAACCCTGGTTATCCAGCATTTGCATCCTAGGGGCGCAAGTCAAAGCCAAACAGGCTCTCCCGACAATTTAATCTTAAAACATACAGACTTACGTAGCTGCCAAAACTGCGTTACCAAAACTTGCCTTAGAAACCAGGAGCCCTGTTAATCTAGCATTTGCAGCCTAGGGGAGCAAGTCAAAGCAAAATAGTCTCACCCGACTATTAAGTCTTAAAACATTCAGCCTCACCTGGAACTGAAAATTGCCATACCAAAACTTGTTTCAGATACCAGGAACAATGTTAATCCAGCATTTGCATCCTAGGGGCGCAAGTCAAGGCCAAATAGGCTCAACCGACTATTTTATCTTAAAACATACAGTCTTGCCCAGCTGCAAAAACTGTTTTTCCAAACCTTGTCTTAGATTCCAGGAGCCCCGCCAATCTGGCATGTGGAGCCTAAGGGAGCAAGTCAAAACCAAACAGGCTCACCCGAGAATTTAATCTTAAAACATACAGCCCCATCTGGCTGCCAAAACTGCTTTACTAAAACTTGGCTAAGAAACCAGGAGCCCTGTTAATCTAGCATTTGCAGCCTAGGGGAGCAAGTCAAAGCAAAATAGTCTCACCCTACTATTAAGTCTGAACACATTCAGCCTCACCTGGAACTCAAAATTGCCATACCAAAACTTGTCTCAGATTCCAGGAACCCTGGATATCCAGCATTTGCATCCTAGGGGCGCAAGTCAAAGCCAAACAGGCTCTCCCGACAATTTAATCTTAAAACATACAGACTTACGTAGCTGCCAAAACTGCTTTACCAAAACTTGCCTTAGAAACCAGGAGCCCTGTTAAGCTAGCATTTGCAGCCTATGGGAGCAAGTCAAAGCAAAATAGTCTCGCCCAACTATTAAGTCTTAACACATTCAGCCTCACCTGGTACTCAAAATTTCCTTACAAAAACTTGTTTCAGATACCAGGAACCCTGCTAATCCAGCATTTGCATCCTAGGGGCGCAACTCAAAGCCAAACAGGCTCAACCGACTATTTAATCTTAAAACATACAGTCTTGCCCAGCTGTCAAAACCGTTTTACCAAACCTTGTCTTAGATTCCAGGAGCCAAGCCAATCTGGCATGTGGAGCCTAAGGGAGCAAGTCAAAGCCAAACAGGCTCACCCGACAATTTAATCTTAAAACATACAGACTTACGTAGTTGCCAAAGCTGCTTTACCAAAACTTGTCTCAGATACCAGGAACCCTGTTAATGCAGCATTTGCATCCTAGGGGCGCAAGTCAAAGCCAAACAGGCTCAACCGACTATTTAATCTTAAAACATACAGTCTTGCCCTGCTGTCAAAACTGTTTTACCAAACCTTGTCTTAGATTCCAGGAGCCAAGCCAATCTGGCATGTGGAGCCTAAGGGAGCAAGTCAAAGCCAAACAGGCTCACCCGACAATTTAATCTTAAAACATACAGACTTACGTAGTTGCCAAAGCTGCTTTCCAAAACTTGTCTCAGATACCAGGAACGCTGTTAATGCAGCATTTGCATCCTAGGGGCGCAAGTCAAAGCCAAACAGGCTCTCCCGACTATTAAATCTTAAAACATATAGCCCCATCTGGCCGCCAAAAATGATTTACCAAAACTTGTCTTAGATACCAGGAACCCTGTTATTCCAGCATTTGCATCCTAGGGGCGCAAGTCAAAGCCAAGCATGCTCACCCGACTATTTAATCTTAAAGCATACAGCCTTACCCAGCTGTCAAAACTGTTTTACCAAAATTTGTCTTAGATTCCAGGAGCACCGCCAATCTGGCATGTGTAGCCTAGTAGAGCAAGTCAAAGCCAAACAGGCTCATCCGACTATTAAGTCTTAAAACATTCAGCCTCACCTGGAACTCAAAATTGCCATACCAAAACTTGTTTCAGATACCAGGAACAATGTTAATCCAGCATTTGCATCCTAGGGGCGCAAGTCAAGGCCAAACAGGCTCAACCGACTATTTAATCTTAAAACATACAGTCTCGCCCAGCTGCAAAAACTGTTTTTCCAAACCTTGTCTTAGATTCCAGGAGCCCCGCCAATCTGGCATGTGGAGCCTAAGGGAGCAAGTCAAAACCAAACAGGCTCACCCGAGAATTTAATCTTAAAACATACAGCCCCATCTGGCTGCCAAAACTGCTTTACCAAAACTTGCCTTAGAAACCAGGAGCCCTGTTAATCTAGCATTTGCAGCCTAGGGGAGCAAGTCAAAGCAAAATTGTCTCACCCGACTATTAAGTCTGAACACATTCAGCCTCACCTGGAACTCAGAATTGCCTTACCAAAACTTGTCTCAGATTCCAGCAACCCTGGTTATCCAGCATTTGCATCCTAGGGGCGCAAGTCAAAGCCAAACAGGCTCTCCCGACAATTTAATCTTAAAACATACAGACTTACGTAGCTGCCAAAACTGCTTTACCAAAACTTGCCTTAGAAACCAGGAGCCCTGTTAATCTAGCATTTGCAGCCTAGGGGAGCAAGTCAAAGCAAAATAGTCTCACCCGACTATTAAGTCTTAACACATTCAGCCTCACCTGGAACTCAAAATTGCCTTACCAAAACTTGTTTCAGATACCAGGAACCCTGTTAATCCAGCATTTGCATCCTAGGGGCGCAACTCAAAGCCAAACAGGCTCAACCGACTGTTTAATCTAAAAACATACAGTCTTGCCCAGCTGTCAAAACTGTTTTACCAAAACTTGTCTTAGATTGCAGGAGCCAAGCCAATCTGGCATGTGGAGCCTAAGGGAGCAAGTCAAAGCCAAACAGGCTCACCCGACAATTTAATCTTAAAACATACAGACTTACGTAGCTGCCAAAACTGCTTTACCAAAACTTGCCTTAGAAACCAGGAGCCCTGTTAATCTAGCATTTGCAGCCTAGGGGAGCAAGTCAAAGCAAAATAGTCTCACCCGACTATTAAGTCTGAACACATTCAGCCTCACCTGGAACTCAGAATTGCCTTACCAAAACTTGTCTCAGATTCCAGGAACCCTGATTATCCAGCATTTGCATCCTAGGGGCGCAAGTCAAAGCCAAACAGGCTCTCCCGACAATTTAATCTTAAAACATACAGACTTACGTAGCTGCCAAAACTGCTTTACCAAAACTTGCCTTAGAAACCAGGAGCCCTGTTAATCTAGCATTTGCAGCCTAGGGGAGCAAGTCAAAGCAAAATAGTCTCACCCGACTATTAAGTCTTAACACATTCAGCCTCACCTGGAACTCAAAATCGCCTTACCAAAACTTGTTTCAGATACCAGGAACCCTGTTAATCCAAGATTTGCATCCTGGGGGCGCACCTCAAAGCCAAACAGGCTCAACCGACTATTTAATCTAAAAACATACAGTCTTGCCCAGCTGTCAAAACAGTTTTTCCAAACCTTGTCTTAGATTGCAGGAGCCAAGCCAATCTGGCATGTGGAGCCTAAGGGAGCAAGTCAAAGCCAAACAGGCTCACCCGACAATTTAATCTTAAAACATACAGACTTACGTAGTTCCCAAAGCTGCTTTACCAAAACTTGTCTCAGATACCAGGAACCCTGTTAATGCAGCATTTGCATCCTAGGGGCGCAAGTCAAAGCCAAACAGGCTCTCCCGACTATTAAATCTTAAAACATATAGCACCATCTGGCCGCCAAAACTGCTTTACCAAAACTTGTCTTAGATACCAGGAACCCTGTTATTCCAGCATTTGCATCCTAGGGGCGCCAGTCAAAGCCCAACAAGCGTCCCCGGCTATTTAAACTCAAAGCATACAGCCTTACCTAGCTGTCAAAACTGTTTTACCAAAACTTGTCTTAGATTCTAGGAGCCCCGCCAATCTGGCATGTGGAGCCTAGGGGAGCAAGTCAAAGCAAAATAGTCTCACCCGACTATTAAGTCTGAACACATTCAGCCTCACCTGGAACTCAGAATTGCCTTGCCAAAGCTTGTTTCAGATACCAGGAACCCTGTTAATCCAGCATTTGCATCCTAGGGGCGCAAGTCAAAGCCAAACAGGCTCTCCCGACAATTTAATCTTAAAACATACAGACTTACGTAGCTGCCAAAACTGCTTTACCAAAACTTGCCTTAGAAACCAGGAGCCCTGTTAATCTTGCATTTGCAGCCTAGGGGAGCAAGTCAAAGCAAAATAGTCTCACCCGATTATTAAGTCTTAACACATTCAGCCTCACCTGGAACTCAAAATTGCCTTACCAAAACTTGTTTCAGATACCAGGAACCCTGTTAATCCAAGATTTGCATCCTGGGGGCGCACCTCAAAGCCAAACAGGCTCAACCGACTATTTAATCTAAAAACATACAGTCTTGCCCAGCTGTCAAAACTGTTTTACCAAACCTTGTCTTAGATTGCAGGAGCCAAGCCAATCTGGCATGTGGAGCCTAAGGGAGCAAGTCAAAGCCAAACAGGCTCACCCGACAATTTAATCTTAAAACATACAGACTTACGTAGTTCCCAAAGCTGCTTTACCAAAACTTGTCTCAGATACCAGGAACCCTGTTAATGCAGCATTTGCATCCTAGGGGCGCAAGTCAAAGCCAAACAGGCTCTCCCGACTATTAAATCTTAAAACATATAGCCCCATCTGGCCGCCAAAAATGATTTACCAAAACTTGTCTTAGATACCAGGAACCCTGTTATCCCAGCATTTGCATCCTAGGGGCGCAAGTCAAAGCCAAGCATGCTCACCCGACTATTTAATCTTAAAGCATACAGCCTTACCCAGCTGTCAAAACTGTTTTACCAAAATTTGTCTTAGATTCCATTAGCACCGCCAATCTGGCATGTGCAGCCTAGTGGAGCAAGTCAAAGCCAAACAGGCTCATCCGACTATTAAGTATTAAAACATTCAGCCTCACCTGGAACTCAAAATTGCCATACCAAAACTTGTTTCAGATACCAGGAACAATGTTAATCCAGCATTTGCATCCTAGGGGCGCAAGTCAAGGCCAAACAGGCTCACCCGACAATTTAATCTTAAAACATACAGACTTACGTAGCTGCCAAAACTGCTTTACCAAAACTTGCCTTAGAAACCAGGAGCCCTGTTAATCTAGCATTTGCAGCCTAGGGGAGCAAGTCAAAGCAAAATAGTCTCACCCGACTATTAAGTCTGAACACATTCAGCCTCACCTGGAACTCAGAATTGCCTTACCAAAACTTGTCTCAGATTCCAGGAACCCTGGTTATCCAGCATTTGCATCCTAGGGGCGCAAGTCAAAGCCAAACAGGCTCTCCCGACAATTTAATCTTAAAACATACAGACTTACGTTGCTGCCAAAACTGCTTTACCAAAACTTGCCTTAGAAACCAGGAGCCCTGTTAATCTAGCATTTGCAGCCTAGGGGAGCAAGTCAAAGCAAAATAGTCTCACCCGACTATTAAGTCTTAACACATTCAGCCTCACCTGGAACTCAAAATTGCCTTACCAAAACTTGTTTCAGATACCAGGAACCCTGTTAATCCAAGATTTGCATCCTAGGGGCGCACCTCAAAGCCAAACAGGCTCAACCGACTATTTAATCTAAAAACATACAGTCTTGCCCAGCTGTCAAAACTGTTTTACCAAACCTTGTCTTAGATTGCAGGAGCCAAGCCAATCTGGCATGTGGAGCCTAAGGGAGCAAGTCAAAGCCAAACAGGCTCACCCGACAATTTAATCTTAAAACATACAGACTTACGTAGTTCCCAAAGCTGCTTTACCAAAACTTGTCTCAGATACCAGGAACCCTGTTAATGCAGCATTTGCATCCTAGGGGCGCAAGTCAAAGCCAAACAGGCTCTCCCGACTATTAAATCTTAAAACATATAGCACCATCTGGCCGCCAAAACTGCTTTACCAAAACTTGTCTTAGATACCAGGAACCCTGATATCCCAGCATTTGCATCCTAGGGGCGCAAGTCAAAGCCAAGCATGCTCACCCGACTATTTAATCTTAAAGCATACAGCCTTACCCAGCTGTCAAAACTGTTTTACCAAAATTTGTCTTAGATTCCATTAGCACCGCCAATCTGGCATGTGCAGCCTAGTGGAGCAAGTCAAAGCCAAACAGGCTCATCCGACTATTAAGTATTAAAACATTCAGCCTCACCTGGAACTCAAAATTGCCATACCAAAACTTGTTTCAGATACCAGGAACAATGTTAATCCAGCATTTGCATCCTAGGGGCGCAAGTCAAGGCCAAACAGGCTCACCCGACAATTTAATCTTAAAACATACAGACTTACGTAGCTGCCAAAACTGCTTTACCAAAACTTGCCTTAGAAACCAGGAGCCCTGTTAATCTAGCATTTGCAGCCTAGGGGAGCAAGTCAAAGCAAAATAGTCTCACCCGACTATTAAGTCTGAACACATTCAGCCTCACCTGGAACTCAGAATTGCCTTACCAAAACTTGTCTCAGATTCCAGGAACCCTGGTTATCCAGCATTTGCATCCTAGGGGCGCAAGTCAAAGCCAAACAGGCTCTCCCGACAATTTAATCTTAAAACATACAGACTTACGTTGCTGCCAAAACTGCTTTACCAAAACTTGCCTTAGAAACCAGGAGCCCTGTTAATCTAGCATTTGCAGCCTAGGGGAGCAAGTCAAAGCAAAATAGTCTCACCCGACTATTAAGTCTTAACACATTCAGCCTCACCTGGAACTCAAAATTGCCTTACCAAAACTTGTTTCAGATACCAGGAACCCTGTTAATCCAAGATTTGCATCCTGGGGGCGCACCTCAAAGCCAAACAGGCTCAACCGACTATTTAATCTAAAAACATACAGTCTTGCCCAGCTGTCAAAACTGTTTTACCAAACCTTGTCTTAGATTGCAGGAGCCAAGCCAATCTGGCATGTGGAGCCTAAGGGAGCAAGTCAAAGCCAAACAGGCCCACCCGACAATTTAATCTTAAAACATACAGACTTACGTAGTTCCCAAAGCTGCTTTACCAAAACTTGTCTCAGATACCAGGAACCCTGTTAATGCAGCATTTGCATCCTAGGGGCGCAAGTCAAAGCCAAACAGGCTCTCCCGACTATTAAATCTTAAAACATATAGCACCATCTGGCCGCCAAAACTGCTTTACCAAAACTTGTCTTAGATACCAGGAACCCTGTTATTCCAGCATTTGCATCCTAGGGGCGCAAGTCAAAGCCCAACAAGCGTCCCCGGCTATTTAAATTCAAAGCATACAGCCTTACCTAGCTGTCAAAACTGTTTTACCAAAACTTGTCTTAGATTCTAGGAGCCCCGCCAATCTGGCATGTGCAGCCTAGTGGAGCAAGTCAAAGCCAAACAGGCTCATCCGACTATTAAGTATTAAAACATTCAGCCTCACCTGGAACTCAAAATTGCCATACCAAAACTTGTTTCAGATACCAGGAACAATGTTAATCCAGCATTTGCATCCTAGGGGCGCAAGTCAAGGCCAAATAGGCTCAACCGACTATTTAATCTTAAAATATACAGTCTTGCCCAGCTGCCAAAACTGTTTTTCCAAACCTTGTCTTAGATTCCAGGAGCCCCGCCAATCTGGCATGTGGAGCCTAAGGGAGCAAGTCAAAACCAAACAGGCTCACCCGAGAATTTAATCTTAAAACATACAGCCCCATCTGGCTGCCAAAACTGCTTTACCAAAACTTGCCTTAGAAACCAGGAGCCCTGTTAATCTAGCATTTGCAGCCTAGGGTAGCAAGTCAAAGCAAAATAGTCTCACCCGACTATTAAGTCTGAACACATTCAGCCTCACCTGGAACTCAGAATTGCCTTACCAAAACTTGTCTCAGATTCCAGGAACCCTGGTTATCCAGCATTTGCATCCTAGGGGCGGAAGTCAAAGCCAAACAGGCTCTCCCGACAATTTAATCTTAAAACATACAAACTTACGTAGCTGCCAAAACTGCTTTACCAAAACTTGCCTTAGAAACCAGGAGCCCTGTTAATCTAGCATTTGCAGCCTAGGGGAGCAAGTCAAAGCAAAATAGTCTCACCCGACTATTAAGTCTTAACACATTCAGCCTCACCTGGAACTCAAAATTGCCTTACCAAAACTTGTTTCAGATACCAGGAACCCTGTTAATCCAGCATTTGCATCCTAGGGGCGCAACTCAAAGCCAAACAGGCTCAACCGACTATTTAATCTAAAAACATACAGTCTTGCCCAGCTGTCAAAACTGTTTTACCAAACCTTGTCTTAGAATCCAGGAGCCAAGCCAATCTGGCATGTGGAGCCTAAGGGAGCAAGTCAAAGCCAAACAGGCTCACCCGACAATTTAATCTTAAAACATACAGACTTACGTAGTTGCCAAAGCTGCTTTACCAAAACTTGTCTCAAATACCAGGAACCCTGTTAATGCAGCATTTGCATCCTAGGGGCGCAAGTCAAAGCCAAACAGGCTCTCCCGACAATTTAATCTTAAAACATATAGCACCATCTGGCCGCCAAAAATGATTTACCAAAACTTGTCTTAAATACCAGGAACCCTGTTATTCCAGCATTTGCATCCTAGGGGCGCAAGTCAAAGCCCAACAAGCGTCCCCGGCTATTTAAACTCAAAGCATACAGCCTTACCTAGCTGTCAAAACTGTTTTACCAAAACTTGTCTTAGATTCTAGGAGCCCCGCCAATCTGGCATGTGGAGCCTAGGGGAGCAAGTCAAAGCCAAACAGGCTCTCCCGACAATTTAATCTTAAAACATACAGACTTACGTAGCTGCCAAAACTGCTTTACCAAAACTTGCCTTAGAAACCAGGAGCCCTGTTAAGCTAGCATTTGCAGCCTATGGGAGCAAGTCAAAGCAAAATAGTCTCGCCCAACTATTAAGTCTTAACACATTCAGCCTCACCTGGTACTCAAAATTGCCTTACCAAAACTTGTTTCAGATACCAGGAAGCCTGTTAATCCAGCATTTGCATCCTAGGGGCGCAACTCAAAGCCAAACAGCGTAGACCGACTATTTAATCTTAAAACATACAGTCTTGCCCAGCTGTCAAAACTGTTTTACCAAACCTTGTCTTAGATTCCAGGATCCAAGCCAATCTGGCATGTGGAGCCTAAGGGAGCAAGTCAAAGCCAAACAGGCTCACCCGATAATTTAATCTTAAAACATACAGACTTACGTAGTTGCCAAAGCTGCTTTACCAAAACTTGTCTCAGATACCAGGAACAATGTTAATCCAGCATTTGCATCCTAGGGGCGCAAGTCAAAGCCAAACAGGCTCTCCCGACTATTAAATCTTAAAACATATAGCACCATCTGGCCGCCAAAAATGATTTACCAAAACTTGTCTTAGATACCAGGAACCCTGTTACTCCAGCATTTGCATCCTAGGGGCGCAAGTCAAAGCCAAACACGCTCACCCGACTATTTAATCTTAAAGCATACAGCCTTACCTAGCTGTCAAAACTGTTTTACCAAAACTTGTCTTAGATTCCAGGAGCCCCGCCAATGTGGCATGTGGAGCCTAGGGGAGCAAGTCAAAGCCAAACAGGCTCACCCGACAATTTAATCTTAAAACATACAGACTTACGTAGCTGCCAAAACTGCTTTACCAAAACTTGCCTTAGAAACCAGGAGCCCTGTTAATCTAGCATTTGCAGCCTAGGGGAGCAAGTCAAAGCAAAATAGTCTCACCCGACTATTAAGTCTTAACACATTCAGCCTCACCTGGAACTCAAAATTGCCTTACCAAAACTTGTTTCAGATACCAGGAACCCTGTTAATCCATCATTTGCATCCTAGGGGCGCAACTCAAAGCCAAACAGGCTCAACCGACTATTTAATCTTAAAACATACAGTCTTGCCCAGCTGTCAAAACTGTTTTACCAAGCCTTGTCTTAGATTCCAGGAGCCAAGCCAATCTGGCATGTGGAGCCTAAGGGAGCAAGTCAAAGCCAAACAGGCTCACCCGACAATTTAATCTTAAAAAGTACAGACTTACGTAGTTGCCAAAGCTGTTTTCCAAAACTTGCCTTAGAAACCAGGAGCCCTGTTAATCTAGCATTTGCAGCCTAGGGGCGCTAGTCAAAGCAAAATAGTCTCACCCGACTATTAAGTCTTAACACATTCAGCCTCACCTGGAACTCAAAATTGCCTTACCAAAACTTGTTTCAGATACGAGGAACCCTGTTAATGCAGCATTTGCAGCCTAGGGGAGCAAGACAAAGCCAAACAGGCTCTCCCGACTATTAAATCTTAAAACATATAGCCCCATCTGGCCGCCAAAAATGATTTACCAAAACTTGTCTTAAATACCAGGAACCCTGTTATTCCAGCATTTGCAGCCTAGGGGCGCAAGTCAAAGCCAAGCACGCTCACCAGACTATTTAATCTTAAAGCATACAGCCTTACCTAGCTGTCAAAACTGTTTCACCAAAATTTGTCTTAGATTCCAGGAGCACCGCCAATCTGGCATGTGCAGCCTAGTGGAGCAAGTCAAAGCCAAACAGGCTCATCCGACTATTAAGTCTTAAAACATCCAGCCTCACCTGGAACTCAAAATTGCCATACCAAAACTTGTTTCAGATACCAGGAACCCTGTTAATCCAGCATTTGCATCCTAGGGGCGCAAGTCAAGGCCAAATAGGCTCAACCGACTATCTAATCTTAAAACATACAGTCTTTCCCAGCTGCCAAAACTGTTTTTCCAAACCTTGTCTTAGATTCCAGGAGCCCCGCCAATCTGGCATGTGGAGCCTAGGGGAGCAAGTCAAAACCAAACAGGCTCACCCGAGAATTTAATCTTAAAACATACAGCCCCATCTGGCTGCCAAAACTGCTCTACCAAAACTTGCCTTAGAAACCAGGAGCCCTGTTAATCTAGCATTTGCAGCCTAGGGGAGCAAGTCAAAGCAAAATAGTCTCACCCGACTATTAAGTCTGAACACATTCAGCCTCACCTGGAACTCAGAATTGCCTTACCAAAACTTGTCTCAGATTCCAGGAACCCTGGTTATCCAGCATTTGCATCCTAGGGGCGCAAGTCAAAGCCAAACAGGCTCTCCCGCCAATTTAATCTTAAAACATACAGACTTACGTAGTTGCCAAGACTGCCTTACCAAAACTTGCCTTAGAAACCAGGAGCCCTGTTAATCTAGCATTTGCAGCCTAGGGGAGCAAGTCAAAGCAAAATAGTCTCTCCCGACTATTAAGTCTTAACACATTCAGCCTCACCTGGAACTCAAAATTGCCTTACCAAAACTTGTTCAGATACCAGGAACCCTGTTAATCCAGCATTTGCATCCTAGGGGCGCAACTCAAAGCCAAACAGGCTCAACCGACTATTTAATCTAAAAACATACAGTCTTGCCCAGCTGTCAAAACTGTTTTACCAAACCTTGTCTTAGATTCCAGGAGCCAAGCCAATCTGGCATGTGGAGCCTAAGGGAGCAAGTCAAAGCCAAACAGGCTCACCCGACAATTTAATCTTAAAACATACAGACTTACGTAGTTGCCAAAGCAGCTTTACCAAAACTTGTCTCAGATACCAGGAACCCTGTTAATGCAGCATTTGCATCCTAGGGGCGCAAGTCAAAGCCAAACAGGCTCTCCCGACTATTAAATCTTAAAACATATAGCACCATCTGGCCGCCAAAAATGATTTACCAAAACTTGTCTTAGATACCAGGAACCCTGTTATTCCAGCATTTGCATCCTAGGGGCGCAAGTCAAAGCCCAACAAGCGTCCCCGGCTATTTAAACTTAAAGCATACAGCCTTACCTAGCTGTCAAAACTGTTTTACCAAAACTTGTCTTAGATTCCAGGAGCACCGCCAATCTGGCATGTGGAGCCTAGGGGAGCAAGTCAAACCCAAACAGGCTCACCCGACAGTTTAATCTTAAAACATACAGACTTACGTAGCTGCCAAAACTGCTTTACCAAAACTTGCCTTAGAAACCAGGAGCCCTGTTAAGCTAGCATTTGCAGCCTATGGGAGCAAGTCAAAGCAAAATAGTCTCGCCAACTATTAAGTCTTAACACATTCAGCCTCACCTGGTACTCAAAATTGCCTTACCAAAACTTGTTTCAGATACCAGGAACCCTGTTAATCCAGCATTTGCATCCTAGGGGCGCAACTCAAAGCCAAACAGGCTCAACCGACTATTTAATCTTAAAACATACAGTCTTGCCCTGCTGTCAAAACTGTTTTACCAAACCTTGTCTTAGATTCCAGGAGCCAAGCCAATCTGGCATGTGGAGCCTAAGGGAGCAAGTCAAAGCCAAACAGGCTCACCCGACTATTTAATCTTAAAGCATACAGCCTTACCTAGCTGTCAAAACTGTTTTACCAAAATTTGTCTTAGATTCCAGGAGCACCGCCAATCTGGCATGTGCAGCCTAGTGGAGCAAGTCAAAGCCAAACAGGCTCATCCGACTATTAAGTCTTAAAACATTCAGCCTCACCTGGAACTTCAAATTGCCATACCAAAACTTGTTTCAGATACCAGGAACAATGTTAATCCAGCATTTGAATCCTAGGGGCGCAAGTCAAGGCCAAATAGGCTCAACCGACTATTTAATCTTAGAACATACAGTCTTGCCCAGCTGCCAAAACTGTTTTTCCAAACCTTGTCTTAGATTCCAGGAGCCCCGCCAATCTGGCATGTGGAGCCTAGGGGAGCAAGTCAAAACCAAACAGGCTCACCCGAGAATTTAATCTTAAAACATACAGCCCCAGCTGGCTGCCAAAACTGCTTTACCAAAACTTGCCTTAGAAACCAGGAGCCCTGTTAATCTAGCATTTGCAGCCTAGGGGAGCAAGTCAAAGCAAAATAGTCTCACCCGACTATTAAGTCTTAACACATTCAGCCTCACCAGGAACTCAAAATTGCCTTACCAAAACTTGTTTCAGATACCAGGAACCCTGTTAATCCAGCATTTGCATCCTTGGGGCGCAACTCAAAGCCAAACAGGCTCTCCCGACAATTTAATCTTAAAACATACAGACTTACGTAGCTGCCAAAACTGCTTTACCAAAACTTGCCTTAGAAACAAGGAGCCCTGTTAATCTAGCATTTGCAGCCTAGGGGAGCAAGTCAAAGCAAAATAGTCTCACCCGACTATTAAGTCTTAACACATTCAGCCTCACCTGGATCTCAAAATTGCCTTATCAAAACTTGTTTCAGATACCAGGAACCCTGTTAATCCAGCATTTGCATCCTTGGGGCGCAACTCAAAGCCAAACAGGCTCAACCGACTATTTAATCTAAAAACATACAGACTTACGTAGTTGCCAAGACTGCCTTACCAAAACTTGCCTTAGAAACCAGGAGCCCTGTTAATCTAGCATTTGCAGCCTAGGGGAGCAAGTCAAAGCAAAATAGTCTCTCCCGACTATTAAGTCTTAACACATTCAGCCTCACCTGGAACTCAAAATTGCCTTTCCAAAACTTGTTTCAGATACCAGGAACCCTGTTAATCCAGCATTTGCATCCTAGGGGCGCAACTCAAAGCCAAACAGGCTCAACCGACTATTTAATCTAAAAACATACAGTCTTGCCCAGCTGTCAAAACTGTTTTACCAAACCTTGTCTTAGATTCCAGGAGCCAAGCCAATCTGGCATGTGGAGCCTAAGGGAGCAAGTCAAAGCCAAACAGGCTCACCCGACAATTTAATCTTAAAACATACAGACTTACGTAGTTGCCAAAGCTGCTTTACCAAAACTTGTCTCAGATACCAGGAACCCTGTTAATGCAGCATTTGCATCCTAGGGGCGCAAGTCAAAGCCAAACAGGCTCTCCCGACTATTAAATCTTAAAACATATAGCCCCATCTGGCCGCCAAAAATGATTTACCAAAACTTGTCTTAGATACCAGGAACCCTGTTATTCCAGCATTTGCATCCTAGGGGCGCAAGTCAAAGCCCAACAAGCGTCCCCGGCTATTTAAACTTAAAGCATACAGCCTTACCTAGCTGTCAAAACTGTTTTACCAAAACTTGTCTTAGATTCCAGGAGCACCGCCAATCTGGCATGTGGAGCCTAGGGGAGCAAGTCAAAACCAAACAGGCTCACCCGACAGTTTAATCTTAAAACATACAGACTTACGTAGCTGCCAAAACTGCTTTACCAAAACTTGCCTTAGAAACCAGGAGCCCTGTTAAGCTAGCATTTGCAGCCTATGGGAGCAAGTCAAAGCAAAATAGTCTCGCCAACTATTAAGTCTTAACACATTCAGCCTCACCTGGTACTCAAAATTGCCTTACCAAAACTTGTTTCAGATACCAGGAACCCTGTTAATCCAGCATTTGCATCCTAGGGGCGCAACTCAAAGCCAAACAGGCTCAACCGACTATTTAATCTTAAAACATACAGTCTTGCCCTGCTGTCAAAACTGTTTTACCAAACCTTGTCTTAGATTCCAGGAGCCAAGCCAATCTGGCATGTGGAGCCTAAGGGAGCAAGTCAAAGCCAAACAGGCTCACCCGACTATTTAATCTTAAAGCATACAGCCTTACCTAGCTGTCAAAACTGTTTTACCAAAATTTGTCTTAGATTCCAGGAGCACCGCCAATCTGGCATGTGCAGCCTAGTGGAGCAAGTCAAAGCCAAACAGGCTCATCCGACTATTAAGTCTTAAAACATTCAGCCTCACCTGGAACTTCAAATTGCCATACCAAAACTTGTTTCAGATACCAGGAACAATGTTAATCCAGCATTTGAATCCTAGGGGCGCAAGTCAAGGCCAAATAGGCTCAACCGACTATTTAATCTTAGAACATACAGTCTTGCCCAGCTGCCAAAACTGTTTTTCCAAACCTTGTCTTAGATTCCAGGAGCCCCGCCAATCTGGCATGTGGAGCCTAGGGGAGCAAGTCAAAACCAAACAGGCTCACCCGAGAATTTAATCTTAAAACATACAGCCCCATCTGGCTGCCAAAACTGCTTTACCAAAACTTGCCTTAGAAACCAGGAGCCCTGTTAATCTAGCATTTGCAGCCTAGGGGAGCAAGTCAAAGCAAAATAGTCTCACCCGACTATTAAGTCTTAACACATTCAGCCTCACCTGGAACTCAAAATTGCCTTACCAAAACTTGTTTCAGATACCAGGAACCCTGTTAATCCAGCATTTGCATCCTTGGGGCGCAACTCAAAGCCAAACAGGCTCTCCCGACAATTTAATCTTAAAACATACAGACTTACGTAGCTGCCAAAACTGCTTTACCAAAACTTGCCTTAGAAACAAGGAGCCCTGTTAATCTAGCATTTGCAGCCTAGGGGAGCAAGTCAAAGCAAAATAGTCTCACCCGACTATTAAGTCTTAACACATTCAGCCTCACCTGGATCTCAAAATTGCCTTACCAAAACTTGTTTCAGATACCAGGAACCCTGTTAATCCAGCATTTGCATCCTTGGGGCGCAACTCAAAGCCAAACAGGCTCAACCGACTATTTAATCTAAAAACATACAGTCTTGCCCAGCTGTCAAAACTGTTTTACCAAACCTTGTCTTAGATTGCAGGAGCCAAGCCAATCTGGCATGTGGAGCCTAAGGGAGCAAGTCAAAGCCAAACATGCTCACCCGACAATTTAATCTTAAAACATACAGACTTACGTCTCAGATACCAGGAACCCTGTTAATGCAGCATTTGCATCCTAGGGGCGCAAGTCAAAGCCAAACAGGCTCTCCCGACTATTAAATCTTAAAACATATTGCACCATCTGGCCGCCAAAAATGATTTACCAAAACTTGTCTTAGATACCAGGAACCCTGTTATTCCAGCATTTGCATCCTAGGGGCGCAAGTCAAAGACCAACAAGCGTCCCCGGCTATTTAAACTCAAAGCATACAGCCTTACCTAGCTGTCAAAACTGTTTTACTAAAACTTGTCTTAGATTCCAGGAGCCCCGCCAATCTGGCATGTGGAGCCTAGGGGAGCAAGTCAAAGCCAAACAGGCTCACCCGACAGTTTAATCTTAAAACATACAGACTTACGTAGCTGCCAAAACTGCTTTACCAAAACTTGCCTTAGAAACCAGGAGCCCTGTTAAGCTAGCATTTGCAGCCTATGGGAGCAAGTCAAAGCAAAATAGTCTCGCCCAACTATTAAGTCTTAACACATTCAGCCTCACCTGGTACTCAAAATTGCCTTACCAAAACTTGTTTCAGATACCAGGAACCCTGTTAATCCAGCATTTGCATCCTTGGGGCGCAAGTCAAAGCCAAACAGGCTCAACCGACTATTTAATCTTAAAACATACAGACTTGCCCTGCTGTCAAAACTGTTTTACCAAACCTTGTCTTAGATTCCAGGAGCCAAGCCAATCTGGCATGTGGAGCCTAAGGGAGCAAGTCAAAGCCAAACAGGCTCACCCGACAATTTAATCTTAAAACATACAGACTTACGTAGTTGCCAAAACTGCTTTACCAAAACTTGTCTCATATACCAGGAACCCTGTTAATGCAGCATTTGCATCCTAGGGGCGCAAGTCAAAGCCAAACAGGCTCTCCCGACTATTAAATCTTAAAACATATAGCCCCATCTGGCCGCCAAAAATGATTTACTAAAACTTGTCTTAGATGCCAGGAACCCTGTTAATCCAGCATTTGCATCCTAGGGGCGCAACTCAAAGCCAAACAGGCTCAACCAACTATTTAATCTTAAAACATACAGTCTTGCCCAGCTGTCAAAACTGTTTTACCAAACCTTGTCTTAGATTCCAGGAGCCAAGCCAATCTGGCATGTGGAGCCTAAGGGAGCAAGTCAAAGCCAAACAGGCTCGCCGACTATTTAATCCTAAAACATATAGCCCCATCTTGCCGCCAAAACTGATTTACCAAAACTTTTCTCAGTTACCAGGAACCCTGTTAATGTAGCATTTTGCAGCTTAGGGGAGCAAGACAAAGCCAAATAGTCTCACCCGACTATTAAATTTTAAAACATATAGCCCCATTTGGCCGCCAAAACTGATTTACCAAAACTTGTCTCAGATTCCAGGAACCCTGTTAATCCAGCATTTGTATCCTAGGGGAGCAAGTCAAAGTCAAACAGATTCACCCGACTACTTAAACTTAAAACATACAGACTAACGTACCTGTTAAAACTGTTTTACCAAACCTTTTTTTAGATTCCAGGAGCCCCGCCAATCTGGCAAGTGGAGCCTAGGGGAGCAAGTCAAAGCCAAACTGGCTCACCTGACAATTTAATCTTAAAACATACAGACTTGCGTAGCTGCCAAAACTGCTTTACCAAAACTTGCCTTAAAAACCAGGAGCCCTGTTAGTCTAGCATTTGCAGCCTATGGGAGCAAGTCAAAGCAAAATAGTCTCACCCGACTATTAAGTCTTAACACATTCAGCCTCACCTGGTACTCAAAATTGCCTTACCAAAACTTGTTTCAGATACCAGGAACCCTGTTAATCCAGCATTTGCATCCTAGGGGCGCAACTCAAAGCCAAACAGGCTAGACCGACTATTTAATCTTAAAACATACAGTCTTGCCCAGCTGCCAAAACTGTTTTACCAAACCATGTCTTAGATTCCAGGAGCCCGGCCAATCTGGCATGTGAAGCCTAGGGGAGCAAGTCAAAACCAAACAGGCTCACCCGAGAATTTAATCTTAAAACATACAGCCCCATCTGGCTGCCAAAACTGCTTTACCAAAACTTGCCTTAGAAACCAGGAACCCTGTTAATCTAGCATTTGCAGCCTAGAGGAGCAAGTCAAAGTAAAATAGTCTCATCCGACTATTTAATCCTAAAACGTACAGCCTCACCTGGAAGTCAAAATTGCTTTACGGAAACTTGTCTCATATGCCAGGAACCCTGTTCCTCCAGCATTTGCATCCTAGGGGAGCAAGTCAAAGCCAAACAGGCTCATCCGTCTATTTAACCTTCAAACATGTAACCTGACCTAGCTATCAAAACTGTTTTACCAAACCTTGTCTCAGATAGCAGGAGCCCTGCCAATCTGGCGTGTGCAGCCTAGGGGAGCAAGTCAAAGCCAAATAGTCTCACACGACTATTAAATCTTAAAACATATAGCCCGACCTGGCCGTCAACCAAAACTTGTCTCAAATACCAGGAACCCTGTTAATCCAGTATTTGCATCCCGGGGGCGCAAGTAAAAGTCATACAGGCTCACCCGACTCTTTAATCTTAAAACAAACAGCCCCATCTGGCTGTCAAAACTGTTTTACTAAAACTTTTTTTGGATTCCAGGAGCCTTGCCAATCTGGCATGTGCCGCCTAGGGTAGCAAGTCAAAGCCAAACAGGCTCATCCGACTATTTAATCCTTAAACATACAGCCTCCCCTGGCAGTCAAAATTGCTTTACCGAAACTTGTATCAGATGCCAGGAACCCTGTTCCTCCACCATTTGCATCCTACGGGAGCAAGTCAAAGCCAAACAGGCTCACCCGACTATTTAACCTTCAAACATGTAGCCTGACCTAGCTGTCAAAACTGTTTAACCAAACCTTGTCTCAGATACCAGGAGCCCTGCCAATCTGGCGTGTGCAGCCTAGGGGAGAAGTTCAAAGCCAAACAGGGCTCATCCCACGATTTAATCTTAAAACAAACAGCCCCATCTGGCTGTCAAAACTGTTTTACTAAAACTTTTTTTAGATTCCAGGAGCCTTGCCAATCTGGCATGTGCCGCCTAGGGGAGCAAGTTAAAGCCAAATAGTCTCACACGACTATTAAGTCTTCAAACATTCAGCCTCACCTGGAACTCAAAATTGCCTTACCAAAACTTGTCTCAGATACCAGGAACCCTGTTAATCCAGCATTTGCATCCTAGCGGCGCAAGTCAAAGCCAAATAGTCTCATCCGACTATTTAATCCTAAAACGTACAGCCTCCCCTGGAAGTCAAAATTGCTTTACGGAAACTTGTCACAGATACAAGGATCTCAGTTAATCTAGCATTTGCAGCATAGGTTAGCAAGTCAAAGCCAAATAGTCTCACCCGACTATTAAATCTTAAAACATACAGCCCCATCTGGCCGCCATAACTGCTTTACCAAAACTAGTCTCAGATACCAGGAACCCTGTTAATCCAGTATTTGCATCCTGGGGGCGCAAGTCAAAATCATACAGGCTCACCCTACAATTTAATCTTAAAACAAACAGCCCCATCTGGCCGCCAAAACTGTTTTACCTAAACTTGTCTCAGATACCAGGAACCCTGTTAATCTAGCATTTGCAGCCTAGGGGAGCAAGATAAAGACAAATAGTCTCACCCGACTATTAAATCTTAAAACATATAGCCCGATCTGGCCGTCGAAACTGATTAACCAAAACTTGTCTCAAATACCAGGAACCCTGTTAATCCAGTATTTGCATCCTGAGGGCGCAAGTCAAAGTCATACAGGCTCACCCGACTCTTTAATCTTAAATCAAACAGCCCCATCTGTCTGTCAAAACTGTTTTACTACAACTTTTTTTAGATTCCAGGAGCCTTGCCTATCTGGCATGTGCCGCATAGGGGAGCAAGTCAACGCCAAATAGTCTCACCCGACTATTAAGTCTTAAAGCATACAGCTTCACCTGGAAGTCAAAATTCCTTTACCGAAACTTGTCTCAGATGCCAGGAACTCTGTTCCTCCACCATTTGCATCCTAGGAGAGCAAGTCAAAGCCAAACAGGCTCACCCGACTATTTAACCTTCAAACATGTAGCCTGACCTAGCTGTCAAAACTGTTTTACCAAATCTTGTCTCAGATACCAGGAGCCCTGCCAATCTGGCGTGTGCAGCCTAGAGGAGAAGTTAAAAGCCAAACTGGGCTCCTCCTACAATTTAATCTTAAAACAAACAGCCCCATCTGGCTGTCAAAACTGTTTTACTAAAGCTTTTTTTAGTTTCCAGGAGCCTTGCCAATCTGGCATGTGCCGCCTAGGGGAGCAAGTCAAAGCCAAATAGTCTCACACGACTATTAAGTCTTAAAACATTCAGCCTCACCTGGAACTCAAAATTGCCTCACCAAAACTTCTCTCAGATACCAGGAACCCTGTTAATCCAGCAATTGCATTCTAGGGGCGCAAGTCAAAGCCAAACAGGCTCAACCGACTATTTAACCTTCAAACATGTAGCCTGACCTAGCTGTCAAAACTGTTTTACCAAACCTTGTCTCAGATACCAGGAGCCCTGCCAATCTGGCGTGTGCTGCCTAGGGGAGAAGTTCAAATCAAACAGGGCTCATCCTACAATTTATCTTAAAACAAACAGCCCCATCTGGCTGCCAAAACTGATTTACCAAAACTTGTCTTAGATACCAGGAGCCCTGTTAATCTAGAATTTGCAGCCTAGGGGAGCAAGTCAAAGCCAAATAGTTTCACCCGACTATTAAATCTTAAAACATACAGCCACAACTGGCCGCCAAAACTGCTTTACCAAAACTTGTCTCAGATACCAGGAGCCCTGTTAATCCAGCATTTGCATCCCAGGGGCGCACGTCAAAGCCAAACAGGCTCATCCGGCTATTTAATCCTAAAACATACAGCCTCCCCTGGAAGTCAAAATTGCTTTACCGAAACTTGTCTCAGATACAAGGATCTCTGTTAATCTAGCATTTGCAGCCTAGGATAGCAAGTCAAAGTCAAATAGTTTCACCCGACTATTAAATCTTAAAACATACAGCCCCATCTGGCCGCCAAAACTGCTTTACCAAAACTTGTCTCAGATACCAGGAACCCTGTTAATCCAGTATTTGCATCCTGGGGGCGCAAGTCAAAATCATACAGGCTCACCCTACAATTTAATCTTAAAACAAACAGCCCCATCTGGCCGCCAAAACTGATTTACCAAAACTTGTCTCAGATACCAGGAATCCTGTTAATCTAGCATTTGCAGCCTAGGGGAGCAAAATAAAGCCAAATAGTCTCACCCGACTATTAAGTCTTAAAACATATAGCCCGATCTGGCCGTCAACCAAAATTTGTCTCAAATACCAGGAACCCTGTTAATCCAGTATTTGCATCCTGGGGGCGCAAGTCAAAGTCATACAGGCTCACCCGACTCTTTAATCTTAAAACATACAGCCCCATCTGGCTGTCAAAACTGTTTTACTAAAACTTTTTTTAGATTCCAGGAGCCTTGCCAATCTGGCATGTGCCGCCTAGGGGAGCAAGTCAAAGCCAAACAGGCTCAACCAACTATTTAACCTTCAAACATGTAGCCTGACCTAGCTGCCAAAACTGTTTTACCAAGCTTTGTCTCAGATACCAGGAGCCCTGCCAATCTGGCGTGTGCAGCCTAGGGGAGAAGTTCAAAGCCAAACAGGGCTCATCCTACAATGTAATCTTAAAACCAACAGCCCTATCTGGCTGTCAAAACTGTTTTACTAAAACTTTTTATAGATTCGAGGAGCCCCGTCAATCTGGCATGTGGAGCCTAGAGGAGCAAGTCAAAGCCAAAACAGGCTCATCCGACTATTTAATACTAAAACATACAGCCCCATCTAGCCGCCAAAACTGATTTACCAAAACTTATCTTAGATACCAGGAGCCCTTTTAATCTAGAATTTGCAGCCTAGGGGAGCAAGTCACAGCCAAATAGTTTCATCCGACTATTAAATCTTAAAACATACAGCCCCATCTGGCCGCCAAAACTGCTTTACCAAAACTTGTCTCAGATACCAGGAACCCTATTAATCCAGCATTTGCATCCTAGGGTCGCAAGTCAAAGCCAAACAGGCTCAACCGACTATTTAATCTTAAATTATACAGTCTTGCCTAGCTGTCAAAACTGTTTTACCAAACCTTGTCTTAGATTCCAGGAGCCCCGCCAATCTGGCATGTGGAGCCTAGAGGACCAAGTCAAAGCCAAACAGTCTCATCCGACCATTTAATCCTAAAACATACATCCTCAGCTGGAAGAAAAATTTCAGAATTCGGACGTTTTGACAAATCTGCCATTCCTGTGTGTGGAAGTCGTAGGAAAGTGCAGGCTAAATTGCGGCGCCGCGTTATTGCGAGCCAAAAATAAAAATTACGCATAGCGCGTATTCCTTGTCGAAGCCAAAGCCAAAGCCCAAAGCACCAAATAGCGACAATCTACACTGGTAGCAGGGATCTAATTTCCTAAGGCCGAACCAAGATTTCAGCATTGTCTCATTTTCTGAAAATAAGCTTTGAACCTCGCTAACCCATAGTTCTTGCTGCACGCACAGGCGGCCAACTTGACCACGTGTTCGACCCATCTTGAGCGCAGATCTGGTGGATAGCTAACCAGTGCGCACCCACACTCGGATTTACAACATCTGATATAATTGTTAAACGGCATACTGGCCGTAGGTATAAGCGAAGGGCATAAGTACACATGAAAATTAAATTGCAATTTTTTCCGTTTTATATCACTGACATTGTCTTTTGATCCTGATTTAGCGTGTATATGTCGCTAACTACTATATTCCTACGTTACACAGTACAATTAAGATTCCACAGCCCATCATCGTGGTCAACAGGCCTGCTGACATCGTTGCATTATACTAAAGTAGTGAGTACTGTGTGAAAAAAAAAACATAAGGTAATAAGCCAGCTTATCAAACTTTACGTATTGTTTGAATCGTGGTTATAGACAGCGGGTGTACTCCGAATCAGCCTTCGTAATTACAGATAATTTTTTTGTGGATCATTCAGATCAGAAGTGGTTTAACTTACTATCACTTTCGGAGTGTAATCTCATTCATGTGTGTTTTTGCCCAGATGGAGTTTAGTTTTATAGAAAGTAATAAGATTTGTTCTTTTCACGTAATGTATAATGAAGTACGATCATGAATTTAAAATTTCCAGGAATACAATTATATGATAAAATGAAATCTTAATTCCTTTTTGGGCACCTTAGGTAAATTATATAGCTTATGAAAGGGTAGTTGCAAAGACAATCACAGATGCAGCTACAGGTAGGGCGGGTAAAGACCGGGGGTAGCCAACATCTTAGCTCCTCGGCTCTATATGATATATTCTGCTTGCAGATCGTAGTCTCTTCTTATATATCGTGGTATACCGTCATTCCTTAACTCTGTCTACTTTTTTTTCTTTATTATATTTGACGCGTCGAGTGTGTTAGGGAGCAAAGAACCCACGCCCCTTCCCTGAGCACGGTCGGAACCCGTAGACGGAGTACGCTCCCAATACACAACACGAGTGTTAGGCGAGACGCGCCCAGCGTAGCCGTTGTGTTCGTTACAATCTTAAAACATACAGCTTTACCTAGCTGTCAAAACTGTTTTACCAAAACTTGTGTTAGATTCCACGAGCCCCGCCAACTGGTATGTGCAGCCTAGGGGAGCAAGTCAAAGCCAAACAGGCTCATCCGACTATTTAATCCTAAAACATGTAGCCCCATCTGGCCGCCAAAACAGATTTACCAAAACTTGTCTCAGATACCAGGAACCCTGTGAATACAGTATTTGCATCCTGGGGCGAAAGTCAAAGTCATACAGGCTCACCCTACAAGTTAATCTTAAAACAAACAGCCCCATCTGGCTGTCAAAACTGTTTTACTAAAACTTTTTTTTAGATTCCAGGAGCCCCGCCAATCTGCCAAGTGGAGCCTAGAGGAGCAAGTCAAAGCCAAAACAGGCTCATCCGACTATTTAATCCTAAAACATACAGCCTCACCTGGAAGTCAAAATTGCTTCACCGAAACTTTTCTCAGATACAAGGATCTCTGTTAATCTAGCATTTGCAGCCTAGGATAGCAAGTCAAAGCCAAATAGTCTCACCCGACTATTAAATCTGAAAACATACAACCCCATCTGGCCGCCAAAACTGCTTTACAAAACTTGTGTCAGATACCAGGAACCCTGTTAATCCAGCATTTGCATCCTAGGGGCGCAAGTCAAAGCCAAACACACTCATTTGACTATTTAATCTTAATACATACAGCCTTACCTATCTGTCAAAACTGTTTTACCAACGTTGTCTTAGATTCCAGGAGCCCCGCCAATCTGGCATGTGCAGCCTAGGGGAGCCAGTCAAAGTCTAACAGGCTCATCCGACTATTTAATCCTAAAAAATATAGCCCCATCTGGCCGCCAAAACTGATTTACCAAAACTTGTCTCAGATACCAGGCGCCCTGTTAATCCAGCCTTACCAAGCTGTCAAAACTGTTTTACCAAAACTTGTCTTAGATTCCACGAGCCCCGCCAATCTGGCATGTGCAGCCTAGGGGAGCAAGTCAAAGCCAAACAGGCTCATCCGACTATTTAATCTTAAAACATACAGCCTTAGCTGGACGTCAAAATTGCTTTACCGAAACTTGTCTCAGATAAAAGGATCTCTGTTAATCTAGCATTTGCAGCCTAGGGTAGCAAGTCAAAGCCAAATAGTCTCACCCGACTATTAAATCTTAAAACATACAACCCCATCTGGCCGCCAAAACTGCTTTACCAAAACTTGTGTCAGATACCGGGAACCCTGTTAATCCAGCATTTGCATCGTAGGGGCACAGTTCAAAGCCCAAAATGCTCATCCGACAATTTAATCTTAAAACATACAGCCCCATCTGGCTGCCAAAACTGCTTTACCTTGTCTGAGATTCCAGGAGCCCCGCCAATCTGCCATGTGGAGCCTAGAGGACCAAGTCAAAGCCAAACAGGCTCATCCCACTATTTAATCCTAAAACATACAGCCTCAGCTGGAAGTCAAAATTGCTTTACCAAAACTTGTCTTAGCAACCAGGAGCCCTGTTAATCTAGCATTTGCAGCCAATGGGAGCAAGTCAAAGCAAAATAGCCTCACCCGACTATTAAGTCTTAACACATTCAGAGTCACCTGGAACTCAAAATTGCCTTCCCAAAACTTGTCTAAGATACCAGGAACCCTGTTAATCCATCATTTGCATCGTAGGGGCGCTGTTAAAGCCCAAAATGCCCACCCGACAATTTAATCTTAAAACATACAGCCCCATCTGGCTGCCAAAACTGCTTTACCAACACTTGTCTTAGAAACCTGGAGCCCTGTTAATCTAGCATTTCCAGCCTATGGGAGCAAGTCAAAGCAAAATAGCTTCACCCGACTATTAAGGCTTAACACATTCAGTCTCACCTGGAACTCAAAATTGCCTTACCAAAACTTGTCTCAGATACCAGGAACCCTGTTAATCCAGCATTTGCATCCTAGGGGCGCTAGTCAAAGCCAAAGAGGCTCACCCGACTATTAAATCTTAAAACATATAGCCCCATCTGGCCGCCAAAACCGATTTACCAAAACTTGACTCAGATACCAGGAACCCTGTTAATCCAGCATTTGCATCTTAGGGGCGCAAGTCAAAGCCAAACACACTCACTTGACTATTTAATCTTAATACATACAGCCTTACCTAGCTGTCAAAACTGTTTTACCAAAACTTGTCTTAGATTCCACGAGCCCCGCCAATCTGGCATGTGCAGCCTAGGGGAGAAAGTCAAAGCCAAACAAGCTCACACGACTATTAAGTCTTAAAACATTCAGCCTCACCTGGAACTCAAAATTGCCTTACCAAAACTTGTGTCAGATACCAGGAACCCTGTTAATCCAGTATTTGCATCCTAGGGGCGCAAGTCAAAGCCAAACAGGCTCATCCGACTTTTTAATCCTAAAAGATACAGGCTGCCCTGGAAGTCAAAATTGCTTTACCGAAACTTGTCTCAGATACAAGGATGCCTGTTAATCAATTTAATCTTAAAACACACAGCCCCATCTGGCCGCCAAAACTGATTTACCAAAACTTGTCTCAGATACCAGGAGCCCTGCCAATCTGGCATGTGCAACCTAGGGGAGCAGGTCAAAGCAAAACAGGCTCTACCGACTATTTAATACTAAAACATACAGTCCCATCTGGCCGCCAAAACTGCTCTACTAAACCCTGCCAATCTGGCATTTGCAGCCTAGGGGATCAAGTCAAAGCCAATTAGTATGACCTCATTATCCAATCTGAAAGCACACAGTCCCATCTGGTTGCCCTGTTAATCAAGCATTTGCAGCCTAGGGGAGCAAGTCAAAGCCAAATAGCCTCACCCGACTATTAAATCTTAAAAGATACAGCCCCATCTGGCCGCCAAAATTGCCTTACCAAAACTTGTCTCAGATACCAGGAACCCTGTTAATCCAGCATTTGCATCCTAGGGGCGCAAGTCAAAGCCAAACAGGCTCTCCCGACTCTTTAATCTTCAGACATACAGTCTTGCCTAGCAGTCAAAACTGTTTTACGAAACCTTGTCTTAGATTCCAAGAGCCCCGCCAATCTGGCATGTGGAGCCTAGGGGACTAAGTCAAAGACAAACAAGCTCATCCGACTATTTAATTCTAAAACATACAGCCTCAGCTGGAAGTCAAAATTGCTTTACCGAAACTTGTCTCAGATACAAGGATCCCTGATAATCTAGCATTTGCAGCCTAGTCTCACCCGACTATTAAATCTTAAAACATACAACCCCATCTGGCTGACAAAACTGCTTCACCAAAACTTGTCTCAGATACCAGGAACCCTGTTATTCCAGCATTTGCATCCTAGGGGCGCAAGTCAAAGCCAAGCACACTCACCCGACTATTTAATCTTAAAACATATAGACCCATCTGGCCGCCAAAACTGATTTACCAAAACTTGTCTCAGATACCAGGAACCCTGTTATTCCAGCATTTGCATCCTAGGGGCGCAAGTCAAAGCCAAGCACGCTCACCCGACTATTTAATCTTAAAACATACAGCCTTACCTAGAATTCAAAACTGTTTTACCAACACTCGTCTTAAATTCCAGGAGCCCCGCCAATATGGCATGTCCAGCCTAGGGGAGCAAGTCAAAGCCAAACAGGCTCATCCGACTATTTAATCCTAAAAAATATAGCCCCATCTGGCCGCCAAAACTGATTTACCAAAACTTGTCTCAGATACCAGGAACCCTGTTAATCTAGCATTTGTTTGCAAGCCATATAGTCTCACCCGACTATTAAATCTTAAAACATATAGCCCCATCTGGCCGTTAAAACTGATTTACCAAAACTTGTCTCAGATACCAGGAACCCTGTTAATCCAGTATTTGCATCCTGGGAGCGCAAGTCAAAGTCATACAGGCTCACCCTACAATTTAATCTCAAAACAAACAGCCCCTTCTGGCTGTCAAAACCGTTTACTAAAACTTTTTTTAGATTCAAGGAGCCTTGGCAATCTGGCATGTGCCGCCTAGGGGAGCAAGTCAAAGCCAAATATTCTCACCCGACTATTAAGTCTTAAAACATACAGCCTCACCTGGAAGTCAAAATTCCTTTACCGAAACTTGTCTCAGATGCCAAGAACCCTGTTACTCCAGCACTTGCATCCTAGGGGAGCAAGTCAAAGCCAAACCGGCTCACCCGACTATTTAACCTTCAAACATGTAGCCTGACCTAGCTGTCAAAACTGTTTTACCAAACCTTGTCTCAGATACCAGGAGCCCTGCCAATCTGGCGTGTGCAGCCTATGGGAGAAGTTCAAAGCCAAACAGGGCTCACCCTACAATTTAATCTTAAAACAAACGGCCTCATCTGGCTGCCAAAACTGCTTTACCAAAACTTGTCTTAGATACCAGGAGCCCTGTTAATCTAGAATTTGCAGCCTAGGGGAGCAAGTCAAAGCCAAATAGTTTCACCCGACTATTAAATCTTAAAACATACAGCCCCACCTGGCCGCCAAAACTGCTTTACCAAAACTTGTCTCAGATACCAGGAACCCTGTTAATCCAGTATTTGCATCCTGGGGCCGCAAGTCAAAATCATACAGGCTCACCCTACAATTTAATCTTAAAACAAACGGCCTCATCTGGCTGCCAAAACTGCTTTACCAAAACTTGTCTTAGATACCAGGAGCCCTGTTAATCTAGAATTTGCAGCCTAGGGGAGCAAGTCAAAGCCAAATAGTTTCACCCGACTATTAAATCTTAAAACAAACAGCCCCATCTGGCTGTCAAAACTGTTTTACTAAAACTTGACTCAGATACCAGGAACCCTGTTATTCCAGCATTTGCATCCTAGGGGCGCAAGTCAAAGACAAGCACGCTCACATGACTATTTAATCCTCAAACATACAGCCTCAGCTGGAAGTCAAAATTGCTTTACCGAAACTTGTCTCAGATACCAGGAACCCTGTTAATCCAGCATTTGCATCCTAGGGGCGCAAGTCAAAGCCAAAGAGGCTCACCCGACTATTAAATCTTAAAACATATAGCCCCATCTGGCCGCCAAAACCGATTTACCAAAACTTGACTCAGATACCAGGAACCCTGTTATTCCAGCATTTGCATTCTAGGGGCGCAAGTCAAAGACAAGCACGCTCACATGACTATTTAATCTTAAAACATACAGCCTTACCTATCTGTCAAAACTGTTTTACCAAAGTTGTCTTAGATTCCAGGAGCCCCGCCAATCTGGCATGTGCAGCCTAGGGGAGCCAGTCAAAGCCTAACAGGCTCATCCGACTATTAAGTCTAAAAACATTCAGCCTTACCTGGAACTCAAAATTGCCTTACCAAAACTTGTGTCAGATACCAGGAACCCTGTTAATCCAGTATTTGCAACCTAGGGGCGCAAGTCAAAGCCAAACAGCCTCATCCGACTATTTAATCCTAAAACATACAGCCTCCCCTGGAAGTCAAAATTGCTTTACCGGAACTTGTCTCAGATACAAGGATGCCTGTTAATCAATTTAATCTAAAAACACACAGCCCCATATGGCTGCAAAAACTGCTTTACCAAAACTTGTCTTTCATACCAGGAGCCCTGTTAATCTAGCATTTGCAGCCTATGGGAGCGAGTTAAAGCAAAATAGACCCACACGACTATTAAGTCTTAAAACATTCAGCCTTACCTGGAACTCAAAATTGCCTTACCAAAACTTGTGTCAGATACCAGGAACCCTGTTAATCCAGTATTTGCATCCTAGGGGCGCAAGTCAAAGCCAAGCACGCTCACCCGACTATTTAATCTTAAAACATACAGCCTCACCTGGAAGTCAAAATTCCTTTACCGAAACTTGTCTCAGATGCCAAGAACCCTGTTACTCCAGCACTTGCATCCTAGGGGAGCAAGTCAAAGCCAAACCGGCTCACCCGACTATTTAACCTTCAAACATGTAGCCTTACCTAGCATTCAAAACTGCTTTACCAAAACTTGTCTTTAATACCAGGAGAACTGTTAATCTAGCATTTGCACCCTATGGGAGCGAGTTAAAGCAAAATAGACTCACCCGACTATTAAGTTCTAACACATTCAGTCTCAGCTGGAACTCAAAATTGCCTGACCAAAACTTGTCTCAGATACCAGGAACCCGGTTAATCCAGCTTTTGCATCCTAGGGGAGCAAGTCAAAGCCAAACAGGCTCATCCGACTATTTAATCCTAAAAAATATAGCCCCATCTGGCCGCCAAAACTGATTTACCAAAACTTGTCTCAGATACCAGGAACCCTGTTAATCCAGTATTTGCATCCTGGGGGCGCAAGTCAAAGTCATACAGGCTCACCCTACAATTTAATCTTAAAACAAACAGCCCCATCTGGCTGTCAAAACCGTTTACTAAAACTTTTTTTAGATTCCAGGAGCCTTGCCAGTCTGGCATGTGCCGCCTAGGGGAGCAAGTCAAAGCCAAATATTCTCACCCGACCATTAAGTCTTAAAACATACAGCCTCACCTGGAAGTCAAAATTGCTTTACCAAAACTTGTCTCAGATACCAGGAGCCCTGTTAATGCAGTATTTGTATCCTGGGGGCGCAAGTCAAAGTCATATAAGCTCACCCTACAATTTAATCTTAAAACAAACAGCCCCATCTGGCTGTCAATACTGTTTTACTAAAACTTTTTTTTAGATTCCAGGAGCCCCGCCAATCTGGCATGTGCCGCCTAGGGAAGCAAGTCAAAGCCAAAAAGTCTCACCCGACTATTAAGTCTTAAAACATTCAGCCTCACCTGGATCTGAAAATTGCCTTACCAAAACTTGTTTTAGATACCAGGATCTGTGTTAACCTAGCATTTGCATCCTAGGGGCGCAAGTCGAAGCCAAACAGGCTCATCCGACTATTTAATCCTAAAACATACAGCCTCACCTGGAAGTCAAAATTGCTTTACCGAAACTTGTCTCAGATACAAGGATCCCTGATAATCTAGCATTTGCTGCCTAGTCTCACCCGACTATTAAATGTTAAAACATACAACCCCATCTGGCCGCCAAAACTGCTTTACCAAAACTTGTCTCAGATACTAGGAGCCCTGCCAATCTGGCATGTGCAGCCTAGGGGAGCAAGTCAAAGCAAAACAGGCTCACCCGACTATTCAATACTAAAACATACAGTCCCATCTGGCCGCCAAAACCGCTCTACCAAAACCCTGCCAATCTGGCACTTGCAGCCTTGGGGATGAAGTCAAAGCCAATTAGTCTGACCTCATTATCCAATCTGAAAGCACACAGTCCCATCTGGTTGCCCTGTTAATCAAGCATTTGCAGCCTAGGGGAGCAAGTCAAAGCCAAATAGCCTCACCCGACTATTAAATCCTAAAAGATACAGCCCCATCTGGCCGCCAAAATAGCCTTACCAAAACTTGTCCCAGATACCAGGAACCCTGTTATTCCAGCATTTGCATCTTAGGGGCGCAAGTCAAAGCCAAACACACTCACTTGCCTATTTAATCTTAAAACATACAGTCTTGCCTAGCTGTCAAAACTGTTTTACCAAACCTTGTCTTAGATTCCAGGAGCCCCGCCAATCTGGCATGTGGAGCCTAGAGGACCAAGTCAAAGCCAAACAGGCTCATCCGACTATTTAATCCTAAAACATACAGTCTTGCCTAGCTGTCAAAACTGTTTTACCAAACCTTGTCTTGGATTCCAGGAGCCCCGCCAATCTGGCATGTGGAGCCTAGAGGACCAAGTCAAAGCCAAACAGGCTCATCCGACTATTAAATATTAAAACATATAGCCCCATCTGGCCGCCAAAACTGATATACCAAAACTTGTCTCAGATTCCAGGAACCCTGTTATTCCAGCATTTGCCTCTTAGGGGCGCAAGTCAAAGCCAAACACACTCACTTGACTATTTAATCTTAATACATGCAGCCTTACCTAGCTGTCAAAACTGTTTAAACAAAACTTGTCTTAGATTCCACGAGCCCCGCCAATCTGGCATGTGCAGCCTAGGGGAGCAAGTCAAAGCCAAACAGGCTCACATGACTATTAACTCTTAACACATTCAGTCTCACCCGGAACTCAAAATTGCCTTCCCAAAACTTGTCTAAGATACCAGGAACCCTGTTAATCCAGCATTTGCATCCTAGGGGCGCAAGTCAAAGCCAAACAGTCTCATCCGACTATTTAATCCTAAAAAATATAGCCCCATCTGGCCGCCAAAACTGATTTACCAAAACTTGTCTCAGATACCAGGAACCCTGTTAATCCAGTATTTGCATCCTGGGGGCGCAAGTCAAAGTCATACAGGCTCACCCTACAATTTAATCTTAAAACAAACAGCCCCATCTGGCTGTCAAAACCGTTTACTAAAACTTTTTTTAGATTCCAGGAGCCTTGCCAGTCTGGCATGTGCCGCCTAGGGGAGCAAGTCAAAGCCAAATATTCTCACCCGACCATTAAGTCTTAAAACATACAGCCTCACCTGGAAGTCAAAATTGCTTTACCAAAACTTGTCTCAGATACCAGGAGCCCTGTTAATGCAGTATTTGTATCCTGGGGGCGCAAGTCAAAGTCATATAAGCTCACCCTACAATTTAATCTTAAAACAAACAGCCCCATCTGGCTGTCAATACTGTTTTACTAAAACTTTTTTTTAGATTCCAGGAGCCCCGCCAATCTGGCATGTGCCGCCTAGGGAAGCAAGTCAAAGCCAAAAAGTCTCACCCGACTATTAAGTCTTAAAACATTCAGCCTCACCTGGATCTGAAAATTGCCTTACCAAAACTTGTTTTAGATACCAGGATCTGTGTTAACCTAGCATTTGCATCCTAGGGGCGCAAGTCGAAGCCAAACAGGCTCATCCGACTATTTAATCCTAAAACATACAGCCTCACCTGGAAGTCAAAATTGCTTTACCGAAACTTGTCTCAGATACAAGGATCCCTGATAATCTAGCATTTGCTGCCTAGTCTCACCCGACTATTAAATGTTAAAACATACAACCCCATCTGGCCGCCAAAACTGCTTTACCAAAACTTGTCTCAGATACTAGGAGCCCTGCCAATCTGGCATGTGCAGCCTAGGGGAGCAAGTCAAAGCAAAACAGGCTCACCCGACTATTCAATACTAAAACATACAGTCCCATCTGGCCGCCAAAACCGCTCTACCAAAACCCTGCCAATCTGGCACTTGCAGCCTTGGGGATGAAGTCAAAGCCAATTAGTCTGACCTCATTATCCAATCTGAAAGCACACAGTCCCATCTGGTTGCCCTGTTAATCAAGCATTTGCAGCCTAGGGGAGCAAGTCAAAGCCAAATAGCCTCACCCGACTATTAAATCCTAAAAGATACAGCCCCATCTGGCCGCCAAAATAGCCTTACCAAAACTTGTCCCAGATACCAGGAACCCTGTTATTCCAGCATTTGCATCTTAGGGGCGCAAGTCAAAGCCAAACACACTCACTTGCCTATTTAATCTTAAAACATACAGTCTTGCCTAGCTGTCAAAACTGTTTTACCAAACCTTGTCTTAGATTCCAGGAGCCCCGCCAATCTGGCATGTGGAGCCTAGAGGACCAAGTCAAAGCCAAACAGGCTCATCCGACTATTTAATCCTAAAACATACAGTCTTGCCTAGCTGTCAAAACTGTTTTACCAAACCTTGTCTTGGATTCCAGGAGCCCCGCCAATCTGGCATGTGGAGCCTAGAGGACCAAGTCAAAGCCAAACAGGCTCATCCGACTATTAAATATTAAAACATATAGCCCCATCTGGCCGCCAAAACTGATATACCAAAACTTGTCTCAGATTCCAGGAACCCTGTTATTCCAGCATTTGCCTCTTAGGGGCGCAAGTCAAAGCCAAACACACTCACTTGACTATTTAATCTTAATACATGCAGCCTTACCTAGCTGTCAAAACTGTTTAAACAAAACTTGTCTTAGATTCCACGAGCCCCGCCAATCTGGCATGTGCAGCCTAGGGGAGCAAGTCAAAGCCAAACAGGCTCACATGACTATTAACTCTTAACACATTCAGTCTCACCCGGAACTCAAAATTGCCTTCCCAAAACTTGTCTAAGATACCAGGAACCCTGTTAATCCAGCATTTGCATCCTAGGGGCGCAAGTCAAAGCCAAACAGTCTCATCCGACCATTTAATCCTAAAACATACAGCCTCAGCTGGAAGAAAAATTTCAGAATTCGGACGTTTTGACAAATCTGCCATTCCTGTGTGTGGAAGTCGTAGGAAAGTGCAGGCTAAATTGCGGCGCCGCGTTATTGCGAGCCAAAAATAAAAATTACGCATAGCGCGTATTCCTTGTCGAAGCCAAAGCCAAAGCCCAAAGCACCAAATAGCGACAATCTACACTGGTAGCAGGGATCTAATTTCCTACGGCCGAACCAAGATTTCAGCATTGTCTCATTTTTTGAAAATAAGCTTTGAACCTCGCTAACCAATAGTTTTTGCTGCACGCTCAGGCGGCCAACTTGACCACGTGTTCGACCCATCGATGCCCGGACATTCTTGAGCGCAGATCTGGTGGATAGCTAACCAGTGCGCACCCACACTCGGATTTACAACATCTGATATAATTGTTAAACGGCATACTGGCCGTAGGTATAAGCGAAGGGCATAAGTACTCATGAAATTTAAATTGAAATTTTTTTCGTTTTATATCACTGACATTATCTTTTGATCCTGATTTAGCGTGTATATGTCGCTGACCACTATATTCCTACGTTACACAGTACAATTAAGATTCCACAGCCCATCATCGTCGTCAACAGGCCTGCTGACATCGTTGCATTATACTAAAGTAGTGAGTACTGTGTGAAAAAAAAAATAAGGTAATAAGCCAGCTTATCAAATTGTACGTATTGTTTGAATCGTGGTTATAGTCAGCGGGTGTACTCCGAATCAGCCTTCGTAATTACAGATAATTTTTTTGTGGATCATTCAGATCAGAAGTGGTTTAACTTACTATCACTTTCGGAGTGTAATCTCATTCATGTGTGTATTTGCCCAGATCTTGTTTAGTTTTATAGAAAGTAATAAGATTTGTTGTTTTCACGTAATGTATAATGAAGTACGATCATGAATTTAAATTTTCCAGGAATACATTTATATGATAAAATGAAATCTTAATTCCATTTTGGGCACCTTAGGTAAATAATATCGCTTATGAAAGGGTAGTTGTAAAGACAATCACAGATGCAGCTACAGGTAGGGCGGGTAAAGACCGGGGGTAGCCAACATCTTAGCTCCTCGGCTCTATATGATATATTCTGCTTGCAGATCGTAGTCTCTTCTTATATATCGTGGTATACCGTCATTCCTTAACTCTGTCTACTTTTTTTTCTTTATTATATTTGACGCGTCGAGTGTGTTAGGGAGCTAAGAACCCACGCCCCTTCCCTGAGCACGGTCGGAACCCGTAGACGGAGTACGCTCCCAATACACAACACGAGTGTTAGGCGAGACGCGCCCAGCGTAGCCGTTGTGTTCGTTACAATCTTAAAACATACAGCTTTACCTAGCTGTCAAAACTCTTTTACCAAAACGTGTCTTAGATTCCAGGAGTCCCGCCAATCTGGCATGTGCAGCCTAGGGGAGCAAGTCAAAGCCAAACAGGCTCATCCGACTATTTAATCCTAAAACATATAGCCCCATCTGGCCGCCAAAAAAGATTTATCAAAACTTGTCTCAGATACCAGGAACCCCGTAAATCTAGCATTGGCAGCCTAGGGGAGCAAGACTAAGCCAAATAGTCTCACCCGACTATTAAATCTTAAAACATATAGCCCGATATGGCCGTCAAAACTGATTAACCAAAACTTGTCTCAGAAACCAGGAACCCTGTGAATACAGTATTTGCATCCTGGGGCGCAAGTCAAAGTCATACAGGCTCACCCTACAAGTTAATCTTAAAACAAACAGCCCCATCTGGCTGTCTAAACTGTTTTACTAAAACTTTTTTTAGATTCCAGGAGCCCCGCCAATCTGCCAAGTGGAGCCTAGAGGAGCAAGTCAAAGCCAAAACAGGCTCATCCGACTATTTAATCCGAAAACATACAGCCTCACCTGGAAGTCAAAATTGCTTCTCCGAAACTTTTCTCAGATACAAGGATCTCTATTAATCTAGCATTTGCAGCCTAGGATAGCAAGTCAAAGCCAAATAGTTTCACCCGACTATTAATTATTAAAACATACAACCCCATCTGGCCGCCAAAACTGCTTTACCAAAACTTGTGTCAGATACCAGGAACCCTGTTAATCCAGCATTTGCATCCTAGGGGCGCAAGTCAAAGCCAAACAGGCTCATCCCACTATTTAATCCTAAAACATACAGCCACAGCTGGAAGTCAAAATTGCTTTACCGAAACTTGTCTCAGATACAAGGATCTCTGTTAACCTAGCATTTGCAGCCTAGGGTAGCAAGTCAAAGCCAAATAGTCTCACCCGACTATTAAATCTTAATACATACAACCACATCTGGCCGCCAAAACTGCTTTACCAAAACTTGTGTCAGATACCAGGAACCCTGTTAATCCAGCATTTGCATCCTAGGGGCGCAGTTCAAAGCCAAACAGGCTCACCCACTATTAAATATTAAAACATATAGCCCCATCTGGCCGCCAAAACTTATTTACCAAAAATTTGTCTCAGATACCAGGAACCCTGTTATTCCAGCATTTGCATCTTAGGGGCGCAAGTCAAAGCCAAACACACTCATTTGACTATTTAATCTTAATACATACAGCCTTATCAAATGTCAAAACTGTTTAAACAAAACTTGTCTTAGATTCCACGAGCCCCGCCAATCTGGCATATGCAGCCTAGGGGAGCAAGTCAAAGCCAAACAGGCTCATCCGACTATTTAATCCTAAAACATACAGCATCAGCTAGAAGTCAAAAATGCTTTACCGAAACTTGCCTCAAATACAAGGATCTCTGTTAATCTTGCATTTGCAGCCTAGGGTAGCAAGTCAAAGCCAAATAGTCTCACCCGACTATTAAATCTTAAAGCATACAAAATGCTCATCCGACAATTTAATCTTAAAACATACAGCCCCATCTGGCTGCCAAAACTGCTTTACCTTGTCTGAGATTCCAGGAGCCCCGGCCATCTGGCATGTGGAGCCTAGAGGACCAAGTCACCCGACTATTAAGTCTTAACACATTCAGTCTCACCTGGAACTCAAAATTGCCTTCCCAAAACTTGTCTAAGACACCAGGAACCCTGTTAATCCAGCATTTGCATCGTAGGGGCGCAGTTCAAAACCCAAAATGCCCACCCGACAATTTAATCTTAAAACATACAGCCCCATCTGGCTGCCAAAACTGCTTTACCAACACTTGTCTTAGAAACCGGGAGCCCTGTTAATCTAGCATTTCCAGCCTATGGGAGCAAGTCAAAGCAAAATAGCCTCACCCGACTATTAAGTCTTAACACATTCAGTCTCACCTGGAACTCAAAATTGCCTTACCAAAACTTGTCTCAGATACCAGGAACCCTGTTAATCCAGCATTTGCATCCTAGGGGCGCAAGTCAAAGCCAAACAGGCTCACCCGACTATTAAATCTTTAAACATATAGCGCCATCTGGCCGCCAAAACCGATTTACCAAAACTTGACTCAGATACCAGGAACCCTGTTATTCCAGCATTTGCACGCTCACCCGACTATTTAATCTTAAAACATACAGCCTTACCTAGCTGTCAAAACTGTTTTACCAAAGTTGTCTTAGATTCCAGGAGCCCCGCCAATCTGGCTTGTGCAGCCTAGGGGAGCCAGTAAAAGCCTAACAGGCTCATCCGACTATTTAATCCTAAAAAATATAGCCCCATCTGGCCGCCAAAACTGATTTACCAAAACTTGTCTCAGATACCAGGAACCCTGTTAATCCAGCCTTACCAAGCTGTCAAAACTGTTTTACCAAAACTTGTCTTAGATTCCACGAGCCCCGCCAATCTGGCATGTGCAGCCTAGGGGAGCAAGTCAAAGCCAAACAGGCTCACACGACTATTAAGTCTTAAAACATTCAGCCTCACCTGGAACTCAAAATTGCCTTACCAAAACTTGTCTCAGATACCAGGAACCCTGTTAATCCAGCATTTGCATCCTAGGGGCGCAAGTCAAAGCCAAACAGGCTCATCCGACTATTTAATCCTAAAACATACAGTCTCCCCTGGAAGTCAAAATTGCTTTACCGAAACTTGTCTCAGATACAAGAATCCCTGTTAATCAATTTAATCTTAAAACACACAGCCCCATATGGCTGCAAAACTGCTTTACCAAAACTTGTCTTTGATACCAGGAGCCCTGTTAATCTAGCATTTGCAGCCTAGGGGAGCGAGTTAAAGCAAAATAGACTCACCCGACTATTAAGTCTTAACACATTCAGCCTCAGCTGGAACTCAAAATTGCCTTACCAAAACTTGTCTCAGATACCCGGAACCCTGTTAATCCAGCTTTTGCATCCTAGGGGCACAAGTCAAAGCCAAACAGGCTCACCCGACTATTAAATCTTAAAACATATAGACCCATATGGCCGCCAAAACTGATTTACCAAAACTTGTCTCAGATACCAGGAACCCTGTTATTCCAGCATTTGCATCCTAGGGGCGCAAGTCAAAGCCAAGCACGCTCACCCGACTATTTAATCTTAAAACATACAGCCTTACCTAGCTGTCAAAACTGTTTTACCAAAACTTGTCTTAGATACCAGGAGCCCTGTTAATCTAGAATTTGCAGCCTAGGGGAGCAAGTCAAAGCCAAATAGTTTCACCCGACTATTAAACCTTAAGACATACAGCCCCACCTGGCCGCCAAAACTGCTTTACCAAAACTTGTGTCAGATACCAGGAACCCTGTTAATCCAGCATTTGCATCCTAGGGGCGCAGTTCAAAGCCAAACAGGCTCACCCGCTATTAAATATTAAAACATATAGCCCCATCTGGCCGCCAAAACTTATTTACCAAAAATTTGTCTCAGATACCAGGAACCCTGTTATTCCAGCATTTGCATCTTAGGGGCGCAAGTCAAAGCCAAACACACTCATTTGACTATTTAATCTTAATACATACAGCCTTATCAAATGTCAAAACTGTTTAAACAAAACTTGTCTTAGATTCCACGAGCCCCGCCAATCTGGCATATGCAGCCTAGGGGAGCAAGTCAAAGCCAAACAGGCTCATCCGACTATTTAATCCTAAAACATACAGCATCAGCTAGAAGTCAAAAATGCTTTACCGAAACTTGCCTCAAATACAAGGATCTCTGTTAATCTTGCATTTGCAGCCTAGGGTAGCAAGTCAAAGCCAAATAGTCTCACCCGACTATTAAATCTTAAAGCATACAAAATGCTCATCCGACAATTTAATCTTAAAACATACAGCCCCATCTGGCTGCCAAAACTGCTTTACCTTGTCTGAGATTCCAGGAGCCCCGGCCATCTGGCATGTGGAGCCTAGAGGACCAAGTCACCCGACTATTAAGTCTTAACACATTCAGTCTCACCTGGAACTCAAAATTGCCTTCCCAAAACTTGTCTAAGACACCAGGAACCCTGTTAATCCAGCATTTGCATCGTAGGGGCGCAGTTCAAAGCCCAAAATGCCCACCCGACAATTTAATCTTAAAACATACAGCCCCATCTGGCTGCCAAAACTGCTTTACCAACACTTGTCTTAGAAACCGGGAGCCCTGTTAATCTAGCATTTCCAGCCTATGGGAGCAAGTCAAAGCAAAATAGCCTCACCCGACTATTAAGTCTTAACACATTCAGTCTCACCTGGAACTCAAAATTGCCTTACCAAAACTTGTCTCAGATACCAGGAACCCTGTTAATCCAGCATTTGCATCCTAGGGGCGCAAGTCAAAGCCAAACAGGCTCACCCGACTATTAAATCTTTAAACATATAGCCCCATCTGGCCGCCAAAACCGATTTACCAAAACTTGACTCAGATACCAGGAACCCTGTTATTCCAGCATTTGCATCCTAGGGGCGCAAGTCAAAGACAAGCACGCTCACCCGACTATTTAATCTTAAAACATACAGCCTTACCTAGCTGTCAAAACTGTTTTACCAAAGATTCCAGGAGCCCCGCCAATCTGGCTTGTGCAGCCTAGGGGAGCCAGTAAAAGCCTAACAGGCTCATCCGACTATTTAATCCTAAAAAATATAGCCCCATCTGGCCGCCAAAACTGATTTACCAAAACTTGTCTCAGATACCAGGAACCCTGTTAATCCAGCATTTGCATCTTAGGGGCGCAAGTCAAAGCCAAACACACTCACTTGACTATTTAATCTTAATACATACAGCCTTACCTAGCTGTCAAAACTGTTTTACCAAAACTTGTCTTAGATTCCACGAGCCCCGCCAATCTGGCATGTGCAGCCTAGGGGAGCAAGTCAAAGCCAAACAGGCTCACACGACTATTAAGTCTTAAAACATTCACCCTCACCTGGAACTCAAAATTGCCTTACCAAAACTTGTCTCAGATACCAGGAACCCTGTTAATCCAGCATTTGCATCCTAGGGGCGCAAGTCAAAGCCAAACAGGCTCATCCGACTATTTAATCCTAAAACATACAGTCTCCCCTGGAAGTCAAAATTGCTTTACCGAAACTTGTCTCAGATACAAGGATCCCTGTTAATCAATTTAATCTTAAAACACACAGCCCCATATGGCTGCAAAAACTGCTATACCAAAACTTGTCTTTGATACCAGGAGCCCTGTTAATCTAGCATTTGCAGCCTAGGGGAGCGAGTTAAAGCAAAATAGACTCACCCGACTATTAAGTCTTAACACATTCAGCCTCAGCTGGAACTCAAAATTGCCTTACCAAAACTTGTCTCAGATACCCGGAACCCTGTTAATCCAGCTTTTGCATCCTAGGGGCACAAGTCAAAGCCAAACAGGCTCACCCGACTATTAAATCTTAAAACATATAGACCCATATGGCCGCCAAAACTGATTTACCAAAACTTGTCTCAGATACCAGGAACCCTGTTATTCCAGCATTTGCATCCTAGGGGCGCAAGTCAAAGCCAAGCACGCTCACCCGACTATTTAATCTTAAAACATACAGCCTTACCTAGCTGTCAAAACTGTTTTACCAAAACTTGTCTTAGATACCAGGAGCCCTGTTAATCTAGAATTTGCAGCCTAGGGGAGCAAGTCAAAGCCAAATAGTTTCACCCGACTATTAAACCTTAAGACATACAGCCCCACCTGGCCGCCAAAACTGCTTTACCAAAACTTGTCTCAGATACCAGGAACCCTGTTAATCCAGTATTTGCATCCTGGGGGCGCAAGTCAAAATCATACAGGCTCACCCTACAATTTAATCTTAAAACAAACAGCCCCATCTGGCTGTCAAAACTGTTTGACTAAAACTTTTTTTAGATTCCAGGAGCCCCGCCAATCTAGCATGTGCCGCCTAGGGGAGCAATTCAAAGCCAAATAGTTTCACCCGACTATTAAACCTTAACACATACAGCCTCTCCTGGGAGTCAAAATTCCTTTACCGAGACTTGTCTCAGATACAAGGATCCCTGATAATCTAGCATTTGCAGCCTAGTCTCACCCGACTATTAAATCTTAAAACATACAACCCCATCTGGCTGACAAAACTGCTTTACCAAAACTTGTCTCAGATACCAGGAGCCCTGCTAATGCAGTATTTGCATCCTGGGGGCGCAAGTCAAAGTCATATAGGCTCACCCTTCAATTTAATCTTTAAACAAACAGCCCCATCTGGCTGTCAGTACTGTTTTACTAAAACTTTTTTTAGATTCCAGGAGCCCCGCCAATCTGGCATGTGCCGCCTAGGGGAGCAAGTCAAAGCCAAATAGTCTCACCCGACTATTAAGTCTTAATACATTCAGCCTCACCTGGAACTCAAAATTGCCTTACCAAAACTTGTCTCAGATACCAGGAACCCTGTTAACCAGCATTTGCATCCTAGGGGCGCAAGTCCAAGCCAAACAGGCTCATCCGACTATTTAATCCTAAAACTTACAGCCTCACCTGGAAGTAAAAATTGCTTTACCGAAACTTGTGTCAGATACAAGGATTCCAGATAATCTAGCATTTGCAGCCTAGTCTCACCCGACTATTAAATCTTAAAACATACAACCCCATCTGGCTGACAAAACTGCTTTACTAAAACTTGTCTCAGATACCAGGAGCCCTGTTAATGCAGTCTTTGCATCCTGGGGGCGCAAGTCAAAGTCATATAGGCTCACCCTTCAATTTAATCTTAAAACAAACAGCCCCATCTGGCTGTCAATACTGTTTTACTAAAACTTTTTTTAGATTCCAGGAGCCCCGCCAATCTGGCATGTGCCGCCTAGGGGAGCAAGTCAAAGCCAAAAAGTCTCACCCGACTATTAAGTCTTAAAACATTCAGCCTCACCTGGATCTGAAAATTGCCTTACCAAAACTTGTTTTAGATACAAGGATCCGTGTTAAACTAGCATTTGCATCCTAGGGGCGCAAGTCGAAGCCAAACAGGCTCATCCGACTATTTAATCCTAAAACATACAGCCTCACCTGGAAGTCAAAATTGTTTACCGAAACTTGTCTCAGATACAAGGATCCCTGATAATCTAGCATTTGCAGCCTAGTCTCACCCGACTATTAAATGTTAAAACATACAACCCCATCTGGCCGCCAAAACTGCTTTACTAAAACTTGTCTCAGATACCAGGAGCCCTGCCAATCTGGCATTTGCAGCCTAGGGGAGCAAGTCAAAGCAAAACAGGCTCACCCGACTATTCAATACTAAAACATACTGTCCCATCTGGCCGCCAAAACTGCTCTACCAAAACCCTGCCAATCTGGCATTTGCAGCCTAGGGGATCAAGTCAAAGCCAATTAGTCTGAGATCATTATCCAATCTGAAAACACACAGTCCCATCTGGTTGCCAAAACTGCTTTAGCAAAACATCTATCAGATTCCAAGAGCCCCGCCAATCTGGCATGTGCCGAATAGGGGAGCAAGTCAAAGCCAAATAGCCTCACCCGACTATTACGTCTTAAAACATTCAGCCTCACCTGTAACTCAAAATTGCCTTACCAAAACTTGTCTCAGATACCAGGAACCCTGTTAATCCAGCATTTGCATTCTAGGGCCGCAAGACAAAGCCAAACCAAAACTTGTCTCAGATACCAGAAACCCTGTTAATGCAGTATTTGCATCCTGGGGGCGCAAGTCAAAGTCAAACAGGCTCACCTGACTATTTAATCTTAAAACATTCAGTCTTACCTAGCTGTCCAAACTGTTTTACCAAAACTTTTTTTAGATTCCAGGAGCCCTGTTAATCTGGCATTTGCAGTCTAGTCTCACCCTACTATTAAATCTTAAAACAGACAACCCCATCTGGCCGACAAAACTGCTTTACCGAAACTTGTCTCAGATACCAGGAACCCTGTTAATCCAGTATTTGCATCCTGAGGGCGCATGTCAAAGTGATAGAGGCACACCCTACAATTTAATCTTAAAATAAACAGCCCCATTTGGCTGTCAAAACTGTTTTACTAAAACTTTTTCCAGATTCCAGGAGCCTTACCAATCTGGCATGAGCCGCCTAGGTGAGCAAGTCAAAGCCAAATAATCTCAACCGACTATTAAGTCTTTAAACATACAGCCTCTTCTGGAAGTCAAAATTGCTTTACCGAAACTTGTCTCAGATGCCAGGAACCCTATTATTCCTGCTTTTGCATCCTAGGGGAGCAAGTCAAAGCCAAACAGGCTCACCCGACTATTTAACCTTTAAGCATATAGCCCGATCTAGCCGTCAAAACTGATTAACCAAAACATGTCTCAGATACCAGGAACCCTGTTATTCCAGCATTTGCATCCTAGGGGCGCAAGTCAAAGCCAAGCACGCTCACCCGACTATTTAATCTTAAAACATACAGCTTTACCTAGCTGTCAAAACTGTTTTACCAACACTTGTCTTAGATTCCAGGAGCCCCGCCAATCTGACATGTGCAGCCTAGGGGAGCAAGTCAAAGCCAAACAGGCTCATCCGACTATTTAATCCTAAAAAATATAGCCCCATCTGGCCGCCAAAACTGATTTACCAAAACTTGTCTCAGATACCAGGAACCCTGTTAATCTAGCATTTGTTTGCAAGCCAAATAGTCTCACCCGACTATTAAATCTTAAAACATATAGCCCCATCTGGCCGTAAAAACTTATTTACCAAAACTTGTCTCAGATACCAGGAACCCTGTTAATCCAGTATTTGCATCCTGGGGACGCAAGTCAAAGTCATACAGGCTCACCCAACAATTTAATCTTAAAACACACAGCCCCATATGGCTGTCAAAACTGTTTTACTTAAACTTTTTTTAGATTCCAGGAGCCTTGCCAATCTGGCATGTGCCGCCTAGGGGAGCAAGTCAAAGCCAAATAGTCTCACCCGACTATTAAGTCTTAAAACATACAGCCTCTCCTGGGAGTCAAAATTCCTTTACCGAAACTTATCTCAGATGCCAAGAACCCTGTTACTCCAGCACTTGCATCCTAGGGGAGCAAGTCAAAGCCAAACCGGCTCACCCGACTATTTAACCTTCAAACATGTAGCCTGACCTAGCTGTCAAAACTGTTTTACCAAACCTTGTCTCAGATACCAGGAGCCCTGCCAATCTGGCGTGTGCAGTCTAGGGGAGAAGTTCAAAGCCAAACAGGGCTCACCCTACAATTTAATCTTAAAACAAACGGCCCCATCTGGCTGCCAAAACTGCTTTACCAAAACTTGTCTCAGATACCAGGAGCCCTGTTAATCTAGAATTGGCAGCCGAGGGGAGCAAGTCAAAGCCAAATAGTTTCACCCGACTATTAAATCTTAAAACATACAGCCCCACCTGGCCACCAAAACTGCTTTACCAAAACTTGTCTCAGATACCAGGAGCCCCGCCAATCTGGCATGTGCCGCCTAGGGGAGCAAGTCAAAGCCAAATAGTCTCACCCGACTATTAAGTCTTAATACATTCAGCCTCACCTGGAACTCAAAATTGCCTTACCAAAACTTGTCTCAGATACCAGGAACCCTGTTAACCAGCATTTGCATCCTAGGGGCGCAAGTCCAAGCCAAACAGGCTCATCCGACTATTTAATCCTAAAACTTACAGCCTCACCTGGAAGTAAAAATTGCTTTACCGAAACTTGTCTCAGATACAAGGATCCCTGATAATCTAGCATTTGCAGCCTAGTCTCACCCGACTATTAAATCTTAAAACATACAACCCCATCTGGCTGACAAAACTGCTTTACCAAAACTTGTCTCAGATACCAGGAGCCCTGTTAATGCAGTATTTGCATCCTGGGGGCGCAAGTCAAAGTCATATAGGCTCACCCTTCAATTTAATCTTAAAACAAACAGCCCCATCTGGCTGTCAATACTGTTTTACTAAAACTTTTTTTAGATCCAGGAGCCCCGCCAATCTGGCATGTGCCGCCTAGGGGAGCAAGTCAAAGCCAAATAGTCTCACCCGACTATTAAGTCTTAATACATTCAGCCTCACCTGGAACTCAAAATTGCCTTACCAAAACTTGTCTCAGATACCAGGAACCCTGATAACCAGCATTTGCATCCTAGGGGCGCAAGTCCAAGCCAAACAGGCTCATCCGACTATTTAATCCTAAAACTTACAGCCTCACCTGGAAGTAAAAATTGCTTTACCGAAACTTGTCTCAGATACAAGGATCCCTGATAATCTAGCATTTGCAGCCTAGTCTCACCCGACTATTAAATCTTAAAACATACAACCCCATCTGGCTGACAAAACTGCTTTACCAAAACTTGTCTCAGATACCAGGAGCCCTGTTAATGCAGTATTTGCATCCTGGGGGCGCAAGTCAAAGTCATATAGGCTCACCCTTCAATTTAATCTTAAAACAAACAGCCCCATTTGGCTGTCAAAACTGTTTTACTAAAACTTTTTCCAGATTCCAGGAGCCTTACCAATCTGGCATGAGCCGCCTAGGTGAGCAAGTCAAAGCCAAATAATCTCAACCGACTATTAAGTCTTTAAACATACAGCCTCTTCTGGAAGTCAAAATTGCTTTACCGAAACTTGTCTCAGATGCCAGGAACCCTATTATTCCTGCTTTTGCATCCTAGGGGAGCAAGTCAAAGCCAAACAGGCTCACCCGACTATTTAACCTTTAAGCATATAGCCCGATCTGGCCGTCAAAACTGATTAACCAAAACATGTCTCAGATACCAGGAACCCTGTTATTCCAGCATTTGCATCCTATGGGCGCAAGTCAAAGCCAAGCACGCTCACCCGACTATTTAATCTTAAAACATACAGCTTTACCTAGCTGTCAAAACTGTTTTACCAACACTTGTCTTAGATTCCAGGAGCCCCGCCAATCTCTCATGTGCAGCCTAGGGGAGCAAGTCAAAGCCAAACAGGCTCATCCGACTATTTAATCCTAAAAAATATAGCCCCATCTGGCCGCCAAAACTGATTTACCAAAACTTGTCTCAGATACCAGGAACCCTGTTAATCTAGCATTTGTTTGCAAGCCAAATAGTCTCACCCGACTATTAAATCTTAAAACATATAGCCCCATCTGGCCGTAAAAACTTATTTACCAAAACTTGCCTCAGATACCAGGAGCCCTGTTAATCCAGTATTTGCATCCTGGGGAGGCAAGTCAAAGTCATACAGGCTCACCCAACAATTTAATCTTAAAACACACAGCCCCATATGGCTGTCAAAACTGTTTTACTTAAACTTTTTTTAGATTCCAGGAGCCTTGCCAATCTGGCATGTGCCGCCTAGGGGAGCAAGTCAAAGCCAAATAGTCTCACCCGACTATTAAGTCTTAAAACATACAGCCTCTCCTGGGAGTCAAAATTCCTTTACCGAAACTTGTCTCAGATGCCAAGAACCCTGTTACTCCAGCACTTGCATCCTAGGGGAGCAAGTCAAAGCCAAACCGGCTCACCCGACTATTTAATCCTAAAACTTACAGCCTCACCTGGAAGTAAAAATTGCTTTACCGAAACTTGTCTCAGATACAAGGATCCCTGATAATCTAGCATTTGCAGCCTAGTCTCACCCGACTATTAAATCTTAAAACATACAACCCCATCTGGCTGACAAAACTGCTTTACCAAAACTTGTCTCAGATACCAGGAGCCCTGTTAATGCAGTATTTGCATCCTGGGGGCGCAAGTCAAAGTCATATAGGCTCACCCTTCAATTTAATCTTAAAACAAACAGCCCCATCTGGCTGTCAATACTGTTTTACTAAAACTTTTTTTAGATTCCAGGAGCCCCGCCAATCTGGCATGTGCCGCCTAGGGGAGCAAGTCAAAGCCAAATAGTCTCACCCGACTATTAAGTCTTAATACATTCAGCCTCACCTGGAACTCAAAATTGCCTTACCAAAACTTGTCTCAGATACCAGGAACCCTGTTAACCAGCATTTGCATCCTAGGGGCGCAAGTCGAAGCCCAACAGGCTCATCCGACTATTTAATCCTAAAACATACAGCCTCACCTGGAAGTCAAAATTGCTTTACCGAAACTTTTCTCAGATACAAGGATCCCTGATAATCTAGCATTTGCAGCCTAGTCTCACCCGACTATTAAATATTAAAACATACAACCCCATCTGGCCGCCAAAACTGCTTTACCAAAACTTCTCTCAGATACCAGGAGCCCTGCCAATCTGGCATTTGCAGTCTAGGGGAGCAAGTCAAAGCAAAACAGGCTCACCCGACTATTCAATACTAAATCATACAATCCCATCTGGCCGCCAAAACTGCTCTACCAAAACCCTGCCAATCTGGCATTTGCAGCCTAGGGGATCAAGTCAAAGCCAATTAGTCTGAGATCATTATCCAATCTGAAAACACACAGTCCCATCTGGTTGCCAAAACTGCTTTAGCAAAACATCTATCAGATTCCAGGAGCCCCGCCAATCTGGCAATCTCACCCGACTATTACGTCTTAAAACATTCAGCCTCACCTGTAACTCAAAATTGCCTTACCAAAACTTGTCTCAGATACCAGGAACCCTGTTAATCCAGCATTTGCATTCTAGGGCCGCAAGACAAAGCCAAACCAAAACTTGTCTCAGATACCAGAAACCCTGTTAATGCAGTATTTGCATCCTGGGGGCGCAAGTCAAAGTCAAACAGGCTCACCTGACTATTTAATCTTAAAACATTCAGTCTTACCTAGCTGTCAAAACTGTTTTACCAAAACTTTTTTTAGATTCCAGGATCCCCACCAATCTGGCATGTGCCGCCTAGGGGAGCAAGTCAAAGCCAAATAGCCTCACCCGACTCTTAAGTCTTAAAACATTCAGCCTGACCTGGAACTCAAAATTGCCTTACCAAAACTTGTCTCAGATACCAGGAACCCTGTCAATCCAGCATTTGCATTCTAGGGGCGCAAGACAAAGCCAAACAGGCTCATCCGACTTTTTAATCTGAGAACATACAGTCTTGCCTAGCTGTCAAAACTGTTTTACCAAACCTTGTCTCAGTTTCCAGGAGCCCTGCCAATCTGGTGTGTGCAGCCTAGGGGAGAAGTTCAAAGCCAAACAGGCTCACCCTACAATTTAATCTTAAAACAAACAGGCCCATCTGGCTGCCAAAGCAGCTTTATCAAAACTTGTTATGGATACCAGGAGCCCTGTTAATCTAGCATTTGCAGCGTAGGGGAGCAAGTCAAAGCCAAATAGCCTCAGCCGACTAATAAATCTTAAAACATACAGCCCCATCTGGCCGCCAAAACTGCTTTACCAAAACTAGTCTCAGATACCAGGAACCCTGTTAATCCAGTATTTGCATCCTGAGGGCGCATGTCAAAGTCATAGAGGCTCACCCGACAATTTAATCTTAAAACAAACAGCCCCATTTGGCTGTCAAAACTGTTTTACTAAAACTTTTTTCAGATTCCAGGAGCCTTGCCAATCTGGCATGTGCCGCCTAGGTGAGCAAGTCAAAGCCAAATAGTCTCACCCGACTATTAAGTCTTAAAACATACAGCCTCTCCTGGGAGTCAAAATTCCTTTACCGAAACTTGTCTCAGATGCCAGGAACCCTATTATTCCTGCTTTTGCATCCTAGGGGAGCAAGTCAAAGCCAAACAGGCTCACCCGACTATTTAACCTTTAAGCATATAGCCCGATCTGGCCGTCAAAACTGATTAACCCAAACATGTCTCAGATACCAGGAACCCTGTTATTCCAGCATTTGCATCCTAGGGGCGCAAGTCAAAGCCAAGCACGCTCACCCGACTATTTAATCTTAAAACATACAGCTTTACCTAGCTGTCAAAACTGTTTTACCAACACTTGTCTTAGATTCCAGGAGCCCCGCCATTCTGGCATGTGCAGCCTAGGGGAGCAAGTCAAAGCCAAACAGGCTCATCCGACTATTTAATCCTAAAAAATATAGCCCCATCTGGCCGCCAAAACTGATTTACCAAAACTTGTCTCAGATACCAGGAACCCTGTTAATCAAGCATTTGTTTGCAAGCCAAATAGTCTCACCCGACTATTAAATCTTAAAACATATAGCCCCATCTGGCCGTAAAAACTTATTTACCAAAACTTGTCTCAGATACCAGGAACCCTGTTAATCCAGTATTTGCATCCTGGGGACGCAAGTGAAAGTCATACAGGCTCACCCAACAATTTAATCTTAAGACACACAGCCCCATATGGCTGTCAAAACTGTTTTACTTAAACTTTTTTTAGATTCCAGGAGCCTTGCCAATCTGGCATGTGCCGCCTAGGGGAGCAAGTCAAAGCCAAATAGTCTCACCCGACTATTAAGTCTTAAAACATACAGCCTCTCCTGGGAGTCAAAATTCCTTTACCGAAACTTGTCTCAGATGCCAAGAACCCTGTTACTCCAGCACTTGCATCCTAGGGGAGCAAGTCAAAGCCAAACCGGCTCACCCGACTATTTAACCTTCAAACATGTAGCCTGACCTAGCTGTCAAAACTCTTTTACCAAATATTGTCTCAGATTCCAGGAGCCTTGCCAATCTGACATGTGCAGCCTAGGGAAGCAGGTCAAAGCAAAACAGGCTCACCCGACTATTTAATACTAAAACATACAGTCCCATCTGGCCGCCAAAACTGCTCTACCAAAACCCTGCCAATCTGGCATTGGCAGCCAAGGGGCAAGTCAAAGCCAATTAGTCTGACCTCATTATCCAACCTGAAAGCACACAGTCCCATCTGGTTGCCCTGTTAATCTAGCATTTGCAGCCTAGGGGAGCAAGTCAAAGCCAAATAGCCTCACCCGACTATTCAATCTAAAAAGATACAGCCCCATCTGGCCGCCAAAATTGCCTTACCAAAACTTGTCTCAGATACCAGGAACCCTGTTAATCCAGCATTTGCATCCTAGGGGCGCAAGTCAAAGCCAAACAGGCTCTCCCGACTCTTTAATCTTCAGACATACAGTCTTGCCTAGCAGTGAAAACTGTTTTACGAAACCTTGTCTTAGATTCCAGGAGCCCCGCCAATCTGGCATGTGGAGCCTAGGGGACCAAGTCAAAGCCAAACAAGCTCATCCGACTATTTAATCTTATAACATACAACCCCATCTGGCCGACAAAACTGCTTTACCAAAACTTGTCTCAGATACCAGGAGCCCTGTTTATCCAGTATTTGCATCCTGAGGGCGCAAGTCAAAGTCATACAGGCTCACCCTACAATTTAATCTTAAAACAAACAGCCCCTTCTGGCTGCCAAGACTGCTTTACCAAATCTTGTCTTAGATACCAGGAGCCCTGTTAATCTGGCATTTGCAGCCTAGGGGAGCAAGTCAAAGCCAAACAGGCTCAACCGACTATTTAATCTTAAAACATACTGCCTTGCCTAGCTGTCAAAACTGTTTTACCAAACCCTGTCTTAGATGCCTGGAGCCCCGCCAATCTGGCATGTGGAGCCTAGATGAGCAAGTCAAAGCCAAACAGGCTCATCCGACTATTTAATCCTAAAACATACAGCCTCAGCTGGAAGTCAAAATTGCTTTACCGAAACTTGTCTCAGATACAAGGATCCCTGATAATCTAGCATTTGCAGCCTAGTCTCACCCGACTATTAAATCTTAAAACATACAACCCCATCTGGCCGACAAAACTGCTTTACCAAAACTTGTCTCAGATACCAGGAGCCCTGTTAATCCAGTATTTGCATCCTGGGGGCGCAAGTCAAAGTCATACAGGCTCACCCTACAATTTAATCTTAAAACATACAGACCCATCTGGCTGTCAAAACTGATTTACTAAAACTTTTTTTAGATTCCAGGAGCCCCGCCAATCTGGCATGTGCCGCCTAGGGGAGCAAGTCAAAACCAAATAGCCTCACCCGACTATTACGTCTTAAAACATTCAGCCTCACCTGTAACTCAAAATTGCCTTACCAAAACTTGTCTCAGATACCAGAAACCCTGTTAATGCAGTATTTGCATCCTGGAGGCGCAAGTCAAAGTCAAGCAGGCTCTCCTGACTATTTAATCTTAAAACATTCAGTCTTACCTAGCTGTCAAAACTGTTTTAACAAAACTTTTTTTAGATTCCAGGATCCCCACCAATCTGGCATGTGCCGCCTAGGGGAGCAAGTCAAAGCCAAATAGCCTCACCCGACTCTTAAGTCTTAAAACATTCAGACTGACCTGGAACTCAAAATTGCCTTACCAAAACTTGTCTCAGATACCAGGAACCCTGTTAATCCAGCATTTGCATCCTAGGGCCGCAAGACAAAGCCATACATGCTCATCCGACTATATAATCTGAGAACGTACAGTCTTGCCGAGCTGTCAAAACTGTTTTACCAAACCGTGTCTCAGTTACCAGGAGCCCTGCCAATCTGGCGTGTGCAGCCTAGGGGAGAAGTTCAAAGCCAAACAGGCTCACCCTACAATTTAATCTTTAAACAAACAGCCCCATCTGGCTGCCAAAGCTGCTTTATCAAAACATGTTATGGATACCAGGAACCCTGTTAATCTAGCATTTGCAGCGTAGGGGAGCAAGTCAAAGCCAAATAGCCTCAGCCGACTATTAAATCTTATAACATACAACCCCATCTGGCCGACAAAACTGCTTGACCAAAACTTGTCTCAGATACCAGGAACCCTGTTAATGCAGTATTTGCATCCTGAGGGCGCAAGTCAAAGTCATACAGGCTCACCTTACAATTTAATCTTAAAACAAACAGCCCCTTCTGGCTGTCAAAACTGTTTTACCAAACCCTGTCTTAGATGCCTGGAGCCCCGCCAATCTGGCATGTGGAGCCTAGAGGAGCAAGTCAAAGCCAAACAGGCTCATCCGACTATTTAATCTTAAAACATACAGCCTCAGCTGGAAGTCAAAATTGCTTTACCGAAACTTGTCTCAGATACAAGGATCTCTGTTAATCTAGCACTTGCAGCCTAGGGTAGCAAGTCAAAGCCAAATAGTCTCACCCGACTTTTAAATCTTAAAACATACAACCCCACCTGGCCGCCAAAACTGCTTTACCAAAACTTGTGTCAGATACCAGGAACCCTGTTATTCTGGCATTTGCATCCTAGGGGCGCAGTTCAAAGCCAAACAGGCTCACCCGACAATTTAATCTTAAAACATACAGCCCCATCTGGCTGCCAAAACTGCTTTACCAAAACTTGTCTTAGATACCAGGAGCCCTGTTAATCTAGCATTTGCAACCTAGGGGAGCAAGTCAAAGCAAAATAGTCTCACCTGACTATTAAGTCTTAACACATTCAGCCTCACCTGTAACTCAAAATTGCCTTACCAAAACTGGTTTCAGTTACCAGGAACCCTGTTAATCCAGTATTTGCATTGTGGGGGCGCAAGTGAAAGTCAAACAGGCTCACCCGACTATTTAATCTTAAGACATACAGCCTTACCTAGCTGTCAAAACTGTTTTACCAAAACTTTTTTTAGATTCCAGGAGCCCCACCAATCTGGCATGTGCCGTCTAGGGGAGCAAGGCAAAGCCAAATAGCCTCACCCGACTATTAAGTCTTAAAACATTCAGCCTGACCTGGAACTCAAAATTGCCATACCAAAACTTGTTTCAGATACCGGGAACCCTGTTAATCCAGTATTTGCATCCTGGGGGCGCAAGTCAAAGCCAAACAGGCTCACCCGATTATTTTACCTTAAAACATACAGCCATACCTAGCTGTCAAAACTGTTTTACTTAACTTTTTTTAGATTCCAGGAGCCCCACCAATCTGGCATGTGCCGTCTAGGAGAGCAAGGCAAAGCCAAATAGCCTCACCCGACTATTAAATCTTAAAACATACCGCCCCATCTGGCCGCCAAAACTGCTTGAACAAAACTTGTCTCCGATACCAGGAACCCTGTTAATCCAGTATTTGCATCCTGGGGGCGCAAGTCAAAGTCAAACAGGCTCACCCGACTATTTAATCTTAAAACATATAGCACCATCTGGCCGCCAAAACTGTTTTACCAAAACTTTTCTTAGATTCCAGGATCCCCACCAATCTGGCATGTCCCGCCTAGGGGAGCAAGTCAAAGCCAAATAGCCTCACCCGACTCTTAAGTCTTAAAACATTCAGCCTGACCTGGATCTCAAAATAGCCTTATCAAAACTAGTCTGAGTTACCAGGAACCCTGTTAATCCAGCATTTGCATCCTAGGGGCGCAAGACAAAGCCAAACAGGCTCACCGGACTATTTCATCTGAAAACATACAGTCTTGCCTAGCTGTCAAAACTGTTTTACCAATCCTTGTCTCAGTTACCAGGAGCCCTGCCAATCTGGCGTGTGCAGCCTAACGGAGAAGTTCAAAGCCAAACAGGCTCATCCTACAATTTAATCTTAAAACAAACAGCCCCATCTGGCTGCCAAAGCTGCTTTATCAAAACTTTTTATGGATACCAGGAGCCCTGTTAATCTAGCAATTGCAGCGTAGGGGAGCAAGTCAAAGCCAAATAGCCTCACCCGACTATTAAAACTTAAAACATACAGCCCCATCTGGCCGTCAAAACGTTACCAAAACTTGTCTCATATACCAGGAACCCTGTTAATACAGTATTTGCATCCTGGGGGTGCAAGTCAAAGCCAAACAGGCTCACCCGACTATTTAATCTAAAAAATTATACAGCTTTACCTAGCTGTCAAAACTTTTTTACTAAAACTTTTTTTAGATTCCAGGAGCCCTGTTAATCGAGCATTTGCAGCCTAGTCTCACCCGACTATTAAATCTTAAAACATACAACCCCATCTGGCCGCCAAAACTGCTTGAACAAAACTTGTCTCAGATACCAGGAACCCTGTTAATCCAGTATTTGCATCCTGGGGGCGCAAGTCAAAGCCAAACAGGCTCTCCCGACTATTTAATCTTAAATCATACAGCCATACCTAACTGTCAAAACTGTTTAACTAAAACTTTTTTTAGATTCCAGGAGCAATGTTAATCTACAATTTGCTGCTTGGGGGAGCAAGTCAAAGCAAAATAGACTCACACGACTATTAAGTCTTAACACATTCAGCCTCACCTGGCACTCAAAATTGCCTTACCAAAACTTGTCTCAGATACCAGGAACCAATCCAGCATTTGCATCCTAGGGGCGCAAGTCAAAGCCAAACAGGCTCACCCGCCTCTTTAATCGTAAAACATACAGTCTAGCCTAGCTCTCAAAACTGTTTTACCAAACCTTGTCTTAGATTCCAGGAGCCCCGCCAATCAGGCATGTGGAGCCTAGGGGAGCAAGTCAAAGCCAAATAGCCTCACCCGACTATTAAGACGTAAAACATTCAGCCTGACCTGGAACTCAAAATTGCCTTACCAAAACTTGTCCCAGATACCAGGAACCCTGTTAACCCAGCATTTGCATCCTAAGGGCGCAAGACAAAGCCAAACAGACTCACCCGACTACTTAATCTGAAGACATACAGGCTTGCCTAGCTGTCAAAACTGTTTTACCAAACCTTGTCTCAGTTACCAGGAGCCCTGGCAATTTGGCGTGTGCAGCCTAGGGGAGAAGTTCAAAGCCAAACAGGCTCATCCCACAATTTAATCTTAAAACAAACGGCCCCATCTGGCTGCCAAAGCTGCTTTATCAAATCTTGTCTTGGATACCAGGAGCCCTGTTAATCTAGCATTTGCAGCGTAGGGGAGCAAGTAAAAGCCAAATAGTCTCACCCGACTATTAAATCTTAAAACATACAGCCCCATCTGGCCGCCAAAACTGCTTGAACAAAACTTGTCTCAGATACCAGGAACCCTGTTAATCCAGTATTTGCATGCTGGGGGCGCAAGACAAAGCCAAACAGGCTCACCCGACTATTTAATCTTAAAACATACAGCCATACCTAGCTGTCAAAACTGCTTTACCAAAACTTGTCTCAGATACCAGGAGCCCTGTTAATCTAGCATTTGCAGCCTAGGGGAGCAAGTCAAAGCAAAATAGTCTCACCTGACTATTTAGTCCTCAAACAAAACAGCTGTCAAAACTGTTTTAGCAAACCTTGTCTTAGATTCCAGGAGCCCCGCCAATCAGGCATGTGCCGCCTAGGGGAGCAAGTCAAAGCCAAATAGTCTCACCCGACTATTAAGTCTTAAAAATTCAGCCTCACCTGGAACTCAAAATTGCCTTAACAAAACTTGTCTCAGATACCAGGAGCCCTGTTAATCCTGTATTTGCATCCTTGGGGCGCAGTTCAAAGCCAAACAGGCTCACCCGACAATTTAATCTTAAAACATACAGCCCCATCTGGCTGCCAAAACTGCTTTACCAAAACTTGTCTTAGATACCAGGAGCCCTGTTAATCTAGCATTTGCAGCCTAGGGGAGCAAGTCAAAGAAAAATAGTCTCACCTGACTATTAAGTCTTAACACATTCAGCCTCACCTGTAACTCAAAATTGCCTTACCAAAACTTGTCTCAGATACCAGGAACACTGTTAATGCAGCATTTGCATCCTAGGGGCGCAAGTCAAAGCCAAACACGCTCACCCGACTATTTAATCTTAAAACATACAGCCTTACCTAGCTGTCAAAACTGTTTTACCAAACCTTGTCTTAGATTCCAGGAGCCCCGCCAATCAGGCATGTGCCGCTTAGGGGCGCAAGTCAAAGCCAAATAGTCTCACCCGACTATTAAGTCTTAAAAATTCAGCCTCACCTGGAACTCAAAATTGCCTTACCAAAACTTGTCTCAGATACCAGGAGCCCTGTTAATCCAGTATTTGCATCCTGAAGGCGCAAGTCAAAGTCATACAGGCTCACCCTACAATTTAATCTTAAAACAAACAGCCCCATCTAGCTGCCAAAACTGGTTTACCATAATTTGTCTTAGATACCAGAAGCCCTGTTAATCCAGCATTTGCATCCTAGGGACGCAACTCAAAGCCAAACAGGCTCAACCGACTATTTAATCTTAAAACATACAGTCTTGCCTGGCTGTCAAAACTGTTTTACCAAATCCTGTCTTAGATGCCTGGAGCCCCGCCAATCTTGCATGTGGAGCCTAGAGGAGCAAGTCAAAGCCAAACAGGCTCATCCGACTATTTAATCCTAAAACATACAGCCTCACCTGGAAGTCAAAATTGCTTTACCGAAACTTGTCTCAGATACAAGGATCTCTGTAAATCTAGCAGTTGCAGCCTAGTGTAGCAAGTCAAGGCCATATAGTCTCACCCGACTATTAAATCTTAAAACATACAACCCCATCTGGCCGCTAAAACTGCTTTACCAAAACTTGTGTCAGATACCAGGAACCCTGTTAATCCAGCATTTGCATCCTAGGGGCGCAGTTCAAAGCCAAACAGGCTCACCCGACAATTTAATCTTAAAACATACAGCCCCATCTGGCTGCCAAAACTGCTTTACCAAAACTTGTCTTAGATACCAGGAGCCCTGCTAATCTAGCATTTGCAGCCTAGGGGAGCAAGTCAAAGCAAAATAGTCTCACCTGACTATTAAGTCTTAACAAATTCAGCCTCACCTGTAACTCAAAATTGCCTTACCAAAACTTGTTTCAGATACCAGGAACCCTGTTAATCCAGTAATTGCATCCTGGTGGCGCAAGTCAAAGTCAAACAGGCTCACCCGACTATTTAATCTTAAGACATACAGCCTTACCTATCTGTCAAAACTGTTTTACCAAAACTTTTTTTAGATTCCAGGAGCCCCACCAATCTGGCATGTGCCGTCTAGGGGAGCAAGGCAAAGCCAAATAGCCTCACCCGACTATTAAGTCTTAAAACATTCAGCCTGACCTGGAACTCAAAATTGCGTAACCAAAACTTGTCTCAGATACCAGGATCCCTGTTAATCCAGCATTTGCATCCTAGGGGCGCAAGACAAAGCCAAACAGACTCACCCGACTTTTTAATCTGAAAATATACAGTCTTGCCTAGCTGTCAAAACTGTTTTGCCAAACCTTGTCTCAGTTACCAGGAGCCCTGTCAATTTGGCGTATGCAGCCTAGGGGAGAAGTTCAAAGCCAAACAGGCTCATCCTACACTTTAATCTTAAAACAAACAGCCCCATCCTGCTGCCAAAGCTGCTTTATCAAAACTTGTCATGGATACCAGGAGCCCTGTTAATCTAGCATTTGCAGCGTAGGGGAGCAAGTAAAAGCCAAATAGTCTCACCCGACTATTAAATCTTAAAACATACAGCCCCATCTGGCCGCCAAAACTGCTTGAACAAAACTTGTCTCAGATACCAGGAACCCTGTTAATCCAGTATTTGCATCCTGGGGGCGCAGACAAAGCCAAACAGGCTCACCCGACTATTTAATCTTAAAACATACAGCCATACCTAGCTGTCAAAACTGCTTTACCAAAACTTGTCTTAGATACCAGGAGCCCTGTTAATCTAGCATTTGCAGCCTAGGGGAGCAAGTCAAAGCAAAATAGTCTCACCTGACTATTAAGTCTTAAAAATTCAGCCTCACCTGGAACTCAAAATTGCCTTAACAAAACTTGTCTCAGATACCAGGAGCCCTGTTTATCCAGTATTTGCATCCTTGGGGCGCAGTTCAAAGCCAAACAGGCTCACCCGACAATTTAATCTTAAAACATACAGCCCCATCTGGCTGCCAAAACTGCTTTACCAAAACTTGTCTTAGATACCAGGAGCCCTGTTAATCTAGCATTTGCAGCCTAGGGGAGCAAGTCAAAGCAAAATAGTCTCACCTGACTATTAAGTCTTAAAAATTCAGCCTCACCTGGAACTCAAAATTGCCTTAACAAAACTTGTCTCAGATACCAGGAGCCCTGTTTATCCAGTATTTGCATCCTTGGGGCGCAGTTCAAAGCCAAACAGGCTCACCCGACAATTTAATCTTAAAACATACAGCCCCATCTGGCTGCCAAAACTGCTTTACCAAAACTTGTCTTAGATACCAGGAACCCTGTTATTGCAGCATTTGCATCCTAGGGGCGCAAGTCAAAGCCAAACACGCTCACCCGACTATTTAATCTTAAAGCATACAGCCTTACCTAGCTTTCAAAACTGTTCTACCAAAACTTGTCTCAGATACCAGGAACACTGTTAATGCAGCATTTGCATCCTAGGCGCGCAAGTCAAAGCCAAACAGGCTCACCCAACTATTAAATCTTAAAACATATAGCCCCATCTGGCCGCCAACACTGATTTACGAAAACTTGTCTTAGATACCAGGAACCCTGTTATTCCCGCATTTGCATCCTAGGGGCGCAAGTCACAGCCAAACACGCTCACCCGACTTTTTAATCTTAAAGCATACAGCCTTACCTAGCTGTCAAAACTGTTTTACCAAAACTCGTCTTGGATTCCAGGAGCCCTGTCAATCTGGCATGTGCATTCTAGGGGAGCAAGTCAAAGCCAAACAGGATCATCCGACTATTTAATCCAAAAACATATAGCCCCATCTGGCCGCCAAAACTGATTTACCAAAACTTGTCTTAGATACCAGGAACCCTGTTATTCCAGCATTTGCATCCTAGGGGCGCATGTCAAAGCCAAACATCCTCACCCGACTATTTAATCTTAAAGCATACAGCCTTACCTAGCTGTCAAAACTGTTTTACCAAAACTTGTCTTAGATTCCAGGAGTCCCGCCAATCTGGCATGTGGAGCCTAGGGGAGCAAGTCAAAGCCAAACAGGCTCACCCGACTATCTTATCTTAAAGCATACAGCCTTACCTAGCTGTCAAAACTGCTTTACCAAAACTTGCCTTAAAAACCAGGAGCCTTGTTAATCTCGCATTTGCAGCCTAGGGGAGCAAGTCAAAGCAAAATAGTCTCACCTGACTATTAAGTCTTAAAAATTCAGCCTCACCTGTAACTCAAAATTGCCTTACCAAAACTTGTTTCAGATACCAGGAACCCTGTTAATCCAGTAATTGCATCCTGGTGGCGCAAGTCAAAGTCAAACAGGCTCACCCGACTATTTAATCTTAAGACATACAGCCTTACCTATCTGTCAAAACTGTTTTACCAAAACTTTTTTTAGATTCCAGGAGCCCCACCAATCTGGCATGTGCCGTCTAGGGGAGCAAGGCAAAGCCAAATAGCCTCACCCGACTATTAAGTCTTAAAACATTCAGCCTGACCTGGAACTCAAAATTGCGTAACCAAAACTTGTCTCAGATACCAGGATCCCTGTTAATCCAGCATTTGCATCCTAGGGGCGCAAGACAAAGCCAAACAGACTCACCCGACTTTTTAATCTGAAAATATACAGTCTTGCCTAGCTGTCAAAACTGTTTTGCCAAACCTTGTCTCAGTTACCAGGAGCCCTGGCAATTTGGCGTATGCAGCCTAGGGGAGAAGTTCAAAGCCAAACAGGCTCATCCTACACTTTAATCTTAAAACAAACAGCCCCATCCTGCTGCCAAAGCTGCTTTATCAAAACTTGTCATGGATACCAGGAGCCCTGTTAATCTAGCATTTGCAGCGTAGGGGAGCAAGTAAAAGCCAAATAGTCTCACCCGACTATTAAATCTTAAAACATACAGCCCCATCTGGCCGCCAAAACTGCTTGAACAAAACTTGTCTCAGATACCAGGAACCCTGTTAATCCAGTATTTGCATCCTGGGGGCGCAGACAAAGCCAAACAGGCTCACCCGACTATTTAATCTTAAAACATACAGCCATACCTAGCTGTCAAAACTGCTTTACCAAAACTTGTCTTAGATACCAGGAGCCCTGTTAATCTAGCATTTGCAGCCTAGGGGAGCAAGTCAAAGCAAAATAGTCTCACCTGACTATTAAGTCTTAAAAATTCAGCCTCACCTGGAACTCAAAATTGCCTTAACAAAACTTGTCTCAGATACCAGGAGCCCTGTTTATCCAGTATTTGCATCCTTGGGGCGCAGTTCAAAGCCAAACAGGCTCACCCGACAATTTAATCTTAAAACATACAGCCCCATCTGGCTGCCAAAACTGCTTTACCAAAACTTGTCTTAGATACCAGGAGCCCTGTTAATCTAGCATTTGCAGCCTAGGGGAGCAAGTCAAAGCAAAATAGTCTCACCTGACTATTAAGTCTTAAAAATTCAGCCTCACCTGGAACTCAAAATTGCCTTAACAAAACTTGTCTCAGATACCAGGAGCCCTGTTTATCCAGTATTTGCATCCTTGGGGCGCAGTTCAAAGCCAAACAGGCTCACCCGACAATTTAATCTTAAAACATACAGCCCCATCTGGCTGCCAAAACTGCTTTACCAAAACTTGTCTTAGATACCAGGAACCCTGTTATTGCAGCATTTGCATCCTAGGGGCGCAAGTCAAAGCCAAACACGCTCACCCGACTATTTAATCTTAAAGCATACAGCCTTACCTAGCTTTCAAAACTGTTCTACCAAAACTTGTCTCAGATACCAGGAACACTGTTAATGCAGCATTTGCATCCTAGGCGCGCAAGTCAAAGCCAAACAGGCTCACCCAACTATTAAATCTTAAAACATATAGCCCCATCTGGCCGCCAACACTGATTTACGAAAACTTGTCTTAGATACCAGGAACCCTGTTATTCCCGCATTTGCATCCTAGGGGCGCAAGTCACAGCCAAACACGCTCACCCGACTTTTTAATCTTAAAGCATACAGCCTTACCTAGCTGTCAAAACTGTTTTACCAAAACTCGTCTTGGATTCCAGGAGCCCTGTCAATCTGGCATGTGCATTCTAGGGGAGCAAGTCAAAGCCAAACAGGATCATCCGACTATTTAATCCAAAAACATATAGCCCCATCTGGCCGCCAAAACTGATTTACCAAAACTTGTCTTAGATACCAGGAACCCTGTTATTCCAGCATTTGCATCCTAGGGGCGCATGTCAAAGCCAAACATCCTCACCCGACTATTTAATCTTAAAGCATACAGCCTTACCTAGCTGTCAAAACTGTTTTACCAAAACTTGTCTTAGATTCCAGGAGTCCCGCCAATCTGGCATGTGGAGCCTAGGGGAGCAAGTCAAAGCCAAACAGGCTCACCCGACTATCTTATCTTAAAGCATACAGCCTTACCTAGCTGTCAAAACTGCTTTACCAAAACTTGCCTTAAAAACCAGGAGCCTTGTTAATCTCGCATTTGCAGCCTAGGGGAGCAAGTCAAAGCCAAACAGGCTCATCTGACTATTTAATCCTAAAACATATAGCCCCATCTGGCCGCCAAAACTGATTTAGCAAAACTTGTCTTAGATACCAGGAACCCTGTTATTCCAGCATTTTCATCCTAGGGGCGCATGTCAAAGCCAAACACGCTCACCCGACTATTTAATCTTAAAGCATACAGCCTTACCTAGCTGTCAAAACTGTTTTACCAAAACTTGTCTTAGATTCCAGGAGTCCCGCCAATCTGGCATGTGGAGCCTAGGGGAGCAAGTCAAAGCCAAACAGGCTCACCCGACTATCTTATCTTAAAGCATACAGCCTTACCTAGCTGTCAAAACTGCTTTACCAAAACTTGCCTTAAAAACCAGGAGCCTTGTTAATCTCGCATTTGCAACCTAGGGGAGCAAGTCAAAGCAAAATAGTCTCACCCGACTATTAAGTCTTAACACATTCAGCCTCACCTGGAACTCAAAATTGCCTTACCAATACCAGGAACCCTGTTATTCCAGCATTTGCATCCTAGGGGCGCAAGTCAAAGCCAAACACGCTCACCCGACTATTTAATCTTAAAACATACAGCCTTACCTAGCTGTCAAAACTGTTTTACCAAAACTTGTCTTAGATTCCAGGAGCCCCGCCAATCTGGCATGTGCAGCCTAGGGGAGCAAGTCAAAGCCAAACAGGCTCACCCGACAATTTAATCTTAAAACATACAGACTTACGTAGCTGCCAAAACTGATTTACCAAAACTTGTCTTAGATACCAGGAACCCTGTTAATCCAGCATTTGCATCCTAGGGGCGCCAGTCAAACCCAAACTGGTTCACCAAACTATGAAAGCAAACAGCCTTACCTAGCTGTCAAAACTGTTTTACCAAAACGTGTCTCAGATACCAGGAACACTGTTAATGCAGCATTTGCATCCTAGGGGCGCAAGTCAAAGCCAAACACGGTCACCCGACTATTTAATCTTAAAGCATACAGCCTTACCTAGCTGTCAAAACTGTTTTACCAAAACTTGTCTCAGATACCAGGAACACTGTTAATGCAGCATTTGCATCCTAGGGGCGCAAGTCAAAGCCAAACACGCTCACCCGACTATTTAATCTTAAAACATACAGTCTTGCCCAGCTGTCAAAACTGTTTTACCAAACCTTGTCTAAGATTCCAGGAGCCAAGCCAATCTGGCATGTGGAGCCTAGGGGAGCAAGTCAAAGCCAAACAGGCTCCCCTGACAGCTTAATCTTAAAACATACAGACTTACGTAGCTGTCAAAACTGTTTTACCAAAACTTTTTTTAGATTCCAGGAGCCCCGCCAATCTGGCATGTGCCGCCTAGGGGAGAAAGTCAAAACCAAATAGTCTCAAACGACTATTAAGTCTGAATACATTCAGTCTCACCTGGAACTCAAAATTGCCCTACCAAAACTTGTCTCAGATACCAGGAACCCTGTTAATCCAGCATTTGCATCCTAGGGGAGCAAGTCAAAGTCAAATAGTCTCACCCGACTATTGAATTTTAAATCATATAGCCCCACCTGGCCGCCAAAACTGATTTACCAAGACTTGTTTCAAATACCAGGAACCCTGTTAATCCAGCATTTGCATCCTAGGGGAGCAAGTCAAAGTCAAACAGACTCACCCGACTATTTAACCTTAAAACATACAGACTTACGTAGCTGTCAAAACTGTTTAACCAAAGCTTTTTTTAGATTCCAGGAGCCCCGCCAATCTGGCATCTGCCGCCTAGGGGAGAAAGTCTAAGCCAAATAGTCTCACACGACTATTAAATCTGAAAACATTCAGCATCACCTGGAACTCAAAATTGCCTTACCAAAACTTGTTTCAGATACCAGGAACCCTGTTCATCCAGCATTTGCATCCTAGGGGCGCAAGTCAAAGCCAAACAGGCTAGCCCCACTATTAAATCTTAAAACATGTAGCCGCATCTGGCCGCCAAAACTGATTTACGAAAACTTGTCTTAGATACCAGGAACCCTGTTATTCCGGCATTTGCATCCTAGGGGCGCAAGTCAAAGCCAAACACGCTCACCCGACTATCTTATCTTAAAGCATACAGCCTTACCTAGCTGTCAAAACTGTTTTACCAAAACTTGTCTTAGATTCCAAGAGCCCCGCCAATCTGGCATATGCAGCCTAGGGGAGCAAGTCAAGGCCAAACAGGCTCACCCGATAATTTAATCTTAAAACATACAGACTTACGTAGCTGCCAAAACTGATTTACCAAAACTTGTCTTAGATACCAGGAACCCTGTTATTCCAGCATTTGCATCCTAGGGGTGCAAGTCAAAGCCAAACACGCTCATCCGACTATTTAATCTTAAAGCATACAGCCTTACCTAGCTGTCAAAACTGTTTTACCAAAACTTGTCTTAGATTCCAGGAGCCCCGCCAATCTGGCATGTGCAGCCTAGGGGAGCAAGTCAAAGCCAAACAGGCTCATCCGATTATTAAATCTGAAAACATTCAGCATCACCTGGAACCCAAAATTGCCTTACCAAAACTTGTTTCAGATACCAGGAACCCTGTTAATCCAGCATTTGCATCCTAGGGGAGCAAGTCAAAGTCAAATAGTCTCACCCGACTATTGAATTTTAAATCATATAGCCCCACCTGGCCGCCAAAACTGATTTACCAAGACTTGTCTCAAATACCAGGAACCCTGATAATCCAGCATTTGCATCCTAGGGGAGCAAGTCAAAGTCAAACAGACTCACCCGACTATTTAACCTTAAAACATACAGACTTACGTAGCTGTCAAAACTGTTTTACCAAAGCTTTTTTTAGATTCCAGGAGCCCCGCCAATCTGGCATCTGCCGCCTAGGGGAGAAAGTCAAAGCCAAATAGTCTCACACGACTATTAAATCTGAAAACATTCAGCATCACCTGGAACTCAAAATTGCCTTACCAAAACTTGTTTCAGATACCAGGAACCCTGTTAATCCAGCATTTGCATCCTAGGGGCGCAAGTCAAAGCCAAACAGGCTAGCCCCACTATTAAATTTTAAATCATATTGCCCCACCTGGCCGCCAAAAATGATTTACCAAAACATGTCTCAGATACCAGGAACCCTGTTAATCCAGCATTTGCATCCTAGGGGAGCAAGTCAAAGTCAAACAGACTCACCCGACTATTTAACCTTAAAAAAATACAGACTTACGTAGCTGTCAAAACTGTTTTACCAAAACTTGTCTTAGATTCCAGGAGCCCCGCCAATCTGGCATGTGCAGCCTAGGGGAGCAAGTCAAAGCCAAACAGGCTCATCCGATTATTAAATCTGAAAACATTCAGCATCACCTGGAACCCAAAATTGCCTTACCAAAACTTGTTTCAGATACCAGGAACCCTGTTAATCCAGCATTTGCATCCTAGGGGAGCAAGTCAAAGCCAAACAGGCTCATCCGACTATTAAATCTTAAAACATATAACCCCATCTGGCCGCCAACACTGATTTACGAAAACTTGTTTTAGATACCAGGAACCCTGTTATTCCCGCATTTGCATCCTAGGGGCGGAAGTCAAAGCCAAACACGCTCACCCGACTTTTTAATCTTAAAGCATACAGCCTTACCTAGCTGTCAAAACTGTTTTACCAAAACTTGTCTGAGATTCCAGGAGCCCCGCCAATCTGGCATGTGCAGCCTAGGGGAGCAAGTCAAAGCCAAACAGGATCATCCGACTATTTAATCCAAAAACATATAGCCCCATCTGGCCGCCAAAACTGATTTACCAAAACTTGTCTCAGATACCAGGAACCCTATTAATCCAGCATTTGCATCCTAGGGGAGCAAGTCAAAGTCAAACAGACTCACCCCACTATTAAATCTTAAAACATATAGCCCCATCTGGCCGCCAAAACTGATTTACGAAAACTTGTCTTAGATACCAGGAACCCTGTTATTCCTGCATTTGCATCCTAGGGGCGCAAGTCAAAGCCAAACACGCTCACCAAACTATTAAATCTTGAAACATATAGCCCCATCTGGCCGCCAAAACTGATTTACCAAAACTTGTCTTAGATACCAGGAACCCTGTTATTCCAGCATTTGCATCCTAGGGGCGCAAGTCAAAGCCAAACACGCTCACCCGACTATTTAATCTTAAAGCATACAGCCTTACCTAGCTTTCAAAACTGTTCTACCAAAACTTGTCTCAGATACCAGGAACACTGTTAATGCAGCATTTGCATCCTAGGCGCGCAAGTCAAAGCCAAACAGGCTCACCCAACTATTAAATCTTAAAACATATAGCCCCATCTGGCCGCCAACACTGATTTACGAAAACTTGTCTTAGATACCAGGAACCCTGTTATTCCCGCATTTGCATCCTAGGGGCGCAAGTCACAGCCAAACACGCTCACCCGACTTTTTAATCTTAAAGCATACAGCCTTACCTAGCTGTCAAAACTGTTTTACCAAAACTCGTCTTGGATTCCAGGAGCCCTGTCAATCTGGCATGTGCATCCTAGGGGAGCAAGTCAAAGCCAAACAGGATCATCCGACTATTTAATCCAAAAACATATAGCCCCATCTGGCCGCCAAAACTGATTTACCAAAACTTGTCTCAGATACCAGGAACCCTGTTAATCTAGCATTTGCAGCCTAGGGGAGCAAAACAAAGCCAAATAGCCTCACCCGACTATTAAATTTTAACTCATTCAGCCACACCTGGAACTCAAAATTGCCTTACCAAAACTTGTCTCAGATACCAGGAACCCTGTTAATCCAGCATTTGCATGCTAGGGGCGCAAGTCAAAGCCAAACAGGCTCACCAAACTATTAAATCTTGAAACATATAGCCCCATCTGGCCGCCAAAACTGATTTACCAAAACTTGTCTTAGATACCAGGAACCCTGTTATTCCAGCATTTGCATCCTAGGGGCGCAAGTCAAAGCCAAACACGCTCACCCGACTATTTAATCTTAAAGCATACAGCCTTACCTAGCTGTCAAAACTGTTCTACCAAAACTTGTCTCAGATACCAGGAACACTGTTTATGCAGCATTTGCATCCTAGGGGCGCAAGTCAAAGCCAAACAGGCTCACCCAACTATTAAATCTTAAAACATATAGCCCCATCTGGCCGCCAAAACTGATTTACCAAAACTTGTCTTAGATACCAGGAACCCTGTTATTCCAGCATTTTCATCCTAGGGGCGCATGTCAAAGCCAAACACGCTCACCCGACTATTTAATCTTAAAGCATACAGCCTTACCTAGCTGTCAAAACTGTTTTACAAAAACTTGTCTTAGATTCCAGGAGTCCCGCCAATCTGGCATGTGGAGCCTAGGGGAGCAAGTCAAAGCCAAACAGGCTCACCCGACAATTTAATCTTAAAACATACAGACTTACGTAAATGCCAAAACTGCTTTACCAAAACTTGCCTTAAAAACCAGGAGCCTCGTTAATCTAGCATTTGCAGCCTAGGGGAGCAACCCAAAGCAAAATTGTCTCACCCGACTCTAAGTCTTAACACATTCTGCCTCACCTGGAACTCAAAATTGACTTACCAATACCAGGAACCCTGTTTATCCAGCATTTGCATCCTAGGGGCGCAACTCAAAGCCAAACAGGCTCAACCGACTATTTAATCTTAAAACATGCAGTCTTGCCCAGCGGTCAAAACTGTTTTACCAAACCTTGTCTAAGATTCCAGGAGCCAAGCCAATCTGGCATGTGGCGCCTAGGGGAGCAAGTCAAAGCCAAACAGGATCCCCCGACAGTTTAATCTTAAAACATACAGACTTACGTAGCTGTCAAAACTGTTTTACCAAAATTTTTATTAGATTCCAGGAGTCCCGCCAATCTGGCATGTTCCGCCTAGGGGAGAAAGTCAAAGCCAAATAGTCTCAAACGACTATTAAGTCTGAATACATTCAGTCTCACCTGGAACTCAAAATTGCCTTACCAAAACTTGTCTCAGATACCAGGAACCCTGTTAATCCAGCATTTTCATCCTAGGGGAGCAAGTCAAAGTCAAACAGACTCACCCCACTATTAAATCTTAAAACATATAGCCCCATCTGGCCGCCAAAACTGATTTACGAAAACTTGTCTTAGATACCAGGAACCCTGTTATTCCAGCATTTGCATCCTAGGGGCGCAAGTCAAAGCCAAACACGCTCATCCGACTATTTAATCTTAAAACATACAGCCTTACCTAGCTGTCAAAACTGTTCTACCAAAACTTGTCTCAGATACCAGGAACACTGTTAATGCAGCATTTGCATCCTAGGGGCGCAAGTCAAAGCCAAACACGCTCACCCGACTATTTAATCTTAAAGCATACAGCCTTACCTAGCTGTCAAAACTGTTTTACCAAAACTTGTCTTAGATTCCAGGAGCCCCGCCAATCTGGCATGTGCAGCCTAGGGGAGCAAGTCAAAGCCAAACAGGCTCACCCGACAATTTAATCTTAAAACATACAGACTTACGTAGCTGCCAAAACTGATTTACAAAAACTTGTCTTAGATACCAGGAACCCTGTTATTCCAGCATTTGCATCCTAGGGGCGCAAGTCAAAGCCAAACACGCTCACCCGACTATTTAATCTTAAAACATACAGCCTTACCTAGCTGTCAAAACTGTTTTACCAAAACTTTTCTTAGATTCCAGGAGCCCCGCCAATCTGGCATGTGCAGCCTAGGGGAGCAAGTCAAAGCCAATTAGTCTCACCCAACTATTAAATTTTAAATCATATTGCCCCACCTGGCCGCCAAAACTGATTTACCAAAACATGTCTTAGATACCAGGAACCCTGTTAATCCAGCATTTGCATCCTAGGGGAGCAAGTCAAAGTCAAACAGACTCCCCCGACTATTTAACCTTAAAAAATACAGACTTACGTAGCTGTCAAAACTGTTTTACCAAAACTTTTTTTAGATTCCAGGAGCCCTGCCAATCTGGCATGTGCAGCCTAGGGGAGCAAGTCAAAGCCAAACAGGCTCATCCGATTATTAAATCTGAAAATATTCAGCATCACCTGGAACCCAAAATTGCCTTACCAAAACTTGTTTCAGATACCAGAAACACTGTTAATGCAGCATTTGCATCCTAGGGGCGCAAGTCAAAGCCAAACAGGCTCACCAAACTATTAAATCTTGAAACATATAGCCCCATCTGGCCGCCAAAACTGATTTACCAAAACTTGTCTTAGATACCAGGAACCCTATTATTCCAGCATTTGCATCCTAGGGGCGCAAGTCAAAGCCAAACACGCTCACCCGACTATTTATTCTTAAAGCATACAGCCTTACCTACCTGTCAAAACTGTTCTACCAAAACTTGTCTCAGATACCAGGAACACTGTTAATGCAGCATTTGCATCCTAGGGGCGCAAGTCAAAGCCAAACAGGCTCACCCAACTATTAAATCTTAAAACATATAGCCCCATCTGGCCGCCAAAACTGATTTACCAAAACTTGTCTTAGATACCAGGAACCCTGTTATTCCAGCATTTGCATCCTAGGTGCGCAAGTCAAAGCCAAACACGCTCACCCGACTATTTAATCTTAAAGCATACAGCCTTACCTACCTGTCAAAACTTTTCTACCAAAACTTGTCTCAGATACCAGGAACACTGTTAATGCAGCATTTGCATCCAAGGGGAGCAAGTCAAAGCCAAACAGGCTCACCCGAAAATTTAATCTTAAAACATACAGACTTACGTAGCTGCCAAAACTGTTTTACCAAAACTTGCCTTAAAAACCAGGAGCCTCGTTAATCTAGCATTTGCAGCCTAGGGGAGCAACTCAAAGCAAAATAGTCTCACCCGACTATTAAGTCTTAACACATTCAGCCTCACCTGGAACTCAAAATTGCCGTACCAATACCAGGAACCCTGTTTATCCAGCATTTGCATCCTAGGGGCGCAACTCAAAGCCAAACAGGCTCAACCGACTATTTAATCTTTAAACATACTGTCTTGCCCAGCGGTCAAAACTGTTTTACCAAAACTTGTGTTAGATTCCAGGAGCCCCGCCAATCTGCCATGTGCAGCCTAGGGGAGCAAGTCAAAGCCAAACAGGATCATCCGACTATTTAATCCAAAAACATATAGCCCCATCTGGCCGCCAAAACTGATTAACCAAAACTTGTCTCAGATACCAGGAACCCTGTTAATCCAGCATTTGCATCCTAGGGGAGCAAGTCAAAGTCAAACAGACTCACCCCACTATTAAATCTTAAAACATATGGCCCCATCTGGCCGCCAAAACTGATTTACGAAAACTTGTCTTAGATACCAGGAACCCTGTTATTCCAGCATTTGCATCCTAGGGGCGCAAGTCAAAGCCAAACACGCTCACCAAACTATTAAATCTTGAAACATATAGCCCCATCTGGCTGCCAAAACTGATTTACCAAAACTTGTCTTAGATACCAGGAACCTTGTTATTCCAGCATTTGCATCCTAGGGGCGCAAGTCAAAGCCAAACACGCTCACCCGACTATTTAATCTTAAAGCATACAGCCTTACCTAGCTGTCAAAACTGTTCTACCAAAACTTGTCTCAGATACCAGGAACACTGTTAATGCAGCATTTGCATCCTAGGGGCGCAAGTCAAAGCCAAACAGGCTCACCCAACTATTAAATCTTAAAACATATAGCCCCATCTGGCCGCCAAAACTGATTTACCAAAACTTGTCTTAGATACCAGGAACCCTGTTAATTTAGCATTTGCAGCCTAGTAGAGCAAGTCAAAGCCAAACACGCTCACCCGACTATTTAATCTTAAAGCATACAGCCTTACCTAGCTGTCAAAACTGTTCTACCAAAACTTGTCTCAGATACCAGGAACACTGTTAATGCAGCATTTGCATCCTAGGGGCGCAAGTCAAAGCCAAACAGGCTCACCCAACTATTAAATCTTAAAACATATAGCCCCAACTGGCCGCCAAAACTGATTTACCAAAACTTGTCTTAGATACCAGGAACCCTGTTATTCCATCATTTTCATCCTAGGGGCGCATGTCAAAGCCAAACACGCTCACCCGACTATTTAATCTTAAAGCATACTGTTTTACCAAAACTTGTCTTAGATTCCAGGAGCCCCGCCAATCTGGCATGTGCAGCCTAGGGGAGCAAGTCAAAGCCAAACAGGATCATCCGACTATTTAATCCAAAAACATATAGCCCCATCTGGCCGCCAAAACTGATTTACCAAAACTTGCCTCAGATACCAGGAACCCTGTTAATCTAGCATTTGCAGCCTAGGGGAGCAAAACAAAGCCAAATAGCCTCACCCGACTATTAAATTTTAACTTATTCAGCCACACCTGGAACTCAAAATTGCCGTACCAAAACTTGTCTCAGATACCAGGAACCCTGTTAATCCAGCATTTGCATGCTAGGGGCGCAAGTCAAAGCCAAACAGGCTCACCAAACTATTAAATCTTGAAACATATAGCCCCATCTGGCCGCCAAAACTGATTTACCAAAACATGTCTCAGATACCAGGAACCCTGTTAATTCAGCATTTGCATCCTAGGGGCGCAACTCAAAGCCAAACAGGCTCAACCGACTATTTAATCTTAAAACATACAGTCTTGCCCTGCTGTCAAAACTGTTTTACCAAACCTTGTCTTAGATTCCAGGAGCCAAGCCAATCTGGCATGTGGAGCCTAAGGGAGCAACTCAAAGCCAAACAGGCTCAACCGACTATTTAATCTAAAAACATTTAGACTTGCCCTGCTGTCAAAACTGTTTTACCAAACCTTGTCTTAGATTCCAGGAGCCAAGCCAATCTGGCATGTGGAGCCTAGGGGAGCAATTCAAAGCCAAACAGGCTCATCCGACTATTTAATCCTAAAACATATAGCCCCATCTGGCCGCCAAAACTGATTTACCAAAACTTGTCTCAGATACCGGGAACCCTGTTAATCCAGCATTTGCATCCTAGGGGCGCCAGTCAAAGCCAAACAGGTTCTCCAAACTATTAAATCTTAAAACATATAGCCCCATCTGGCCGCCAAAACCGACTTACCAAAACATGTCTTAGATACCAGGAACCCTGTTATTGCAGCATTTGCATCCTAGGGGCGCAAGTCAAAGCCAAACACGGTCACCCGACTATTTAATCTTAAAGCATACAGCCTTACCTAGCTGTCAAAACTGTTTTACAAAAACTTGCCTTAAAAACCAGGAGCCTCGTTAATCTAGCATTTGCAGCCTAGGGGAGCAACTCAAAGCAAAATAGTCTCACCCGACTATTAAGTCTTAACACATTCAGCCTCACCTGGAACTCAAAATTGCCTTACCAATACCAGGAACCCTGTTTATCCAGCATTTGCATCCTAGGGGCGCAACTCAAAGCCAAACAGGCTCAACCGACTATTTAATCTTAAAACATACAGTCTTGCCCAGCGGTCAAAACTGTTTTACCAAACCTTGTCTAAGATTCCAGGAGCCAAGCCAATCTGGCATGTGGCGCCTAGGGGAGCAAGTCAAAGCCAAACAGGCTCCCCCGACAGTTTAATCTTAAAACATACAGACTTACGTAGCTGTCAAAACTGTTTTACCAAAATTTTTATTAGATTCCAGGAGCCCCGCCAATCTGGCATGTGCCGCCTAGGGGAGAAAGTCAAAGCCAAATAGTCTCAAACGACTATTAAGTCTGAATACATTCAGTCTCACCTGGAACTCAAAATTGCCTTACCAAAACTTGTCTCAGATACCAGGAACCCTGTTAATCCAGCATTTGCATCCTAGGGGAGCAAGTCAAAGTCAAACAGACTCACCCCACTATTAAATCTTAAAACATAAAGCCCCATCTGGCCGCCAAAACTGATTTACGAAAACTTGTCTTAGATACCAGGAACCCTGTTATTCCAGCATTTGCATCCTAGGGGCGCAAGTCAAAGCCAAACTCGCTCACCCGACTATTTAATCTTAAAACATACAGCCTTACCTAGCTGTCAAAACTGTTTTACCAAAACTTGTCTTAGATTCCAGGAGCCCCGCCAATCTGGCATGAGCATCCTAGGGGAGCAAGTCAAAGCCAAACAGGCTCATCCGACTATTTAATCCCAAAACATATAGCCCCATCTGGCCGCCAAAACTGATTTACCAAAACTTGTCTCAGATACCGGGAACCCTGTTAATCCAGCATTTGCATCCTAGGGGCGCCAGTCAAAGCCAAACAGGTTCTCCAAACTATTAAATCTTAAAACATATAGCCCCATCTGGCCGCCAAAACCGACTTACCAAAACATGTCTTAGATACCAGGAACCCTGTTATTCCAGCATTTGCATCCTAGGGGCGCAAGTCAAAGCCAAACACGGTCACCCGACTATTTAATCTTAAAGCATACAGCCTTACCTAGCTGTCAAAACTGTTTTACCAAAACTTGTCTCAGATACCAGGAACACTGTTAATGCAGCATTTGCATCCTAGGGGCGCAAGTCAAAGCCAAACAGGCTCACCCGCCTATTAAATCTGAAAACATATAGCCCCATCTGGACGCCAAAACTTATTTTCCAAAACTTGTCTCAGATACCAGGAACCCTGTTATTGCAGCATTTGCATCCTAGGGGCGCAAGTCAAAGCTAAACACGGTCACCCGACTATTTAATCTTAAAGCATACAGCCTTACCTAGCTGTCAAAACTGTTTTACCAAAACTTGTTTTAGATACCAGGAACACTGTTAATGCAGCATTTGCATCCTAGGGGCGCAAGTCAAAGCCAAACACGCTCACCCGACTATTTAATCTTAAAACATACAGTCTTGCCTAGCTGTCAAAACTGTTTTACCAAACCTTGTCTAAGATTCCAGGAGCCAAGCCAATCTGGCATGTGGAGCCTAGGGGAGTAAGTCAAAGCCAAACAGGCTCCCCCGACAGCTTAATCTTAAAACATACAGACTTACGTAGCTGTCAAAACTGTTTTACCAAAACTTTTTTTAGATTCCAGGAGCGCCGCCAATCTGGCATGTGCCGCCTAGGGGAGAAAGTCAAAGCCAAATAGTCTCAAACGACTATTAAGTCTGAATACATTCAGTCTCACCTGGAACTCAAAATTGCCTTACCAAAACTTGTCTCAGATACCAGGAACCGTGTTAATCCAGCATTGGCATCCTAGGGGAGCAATTCAAAGTCAAATAGTCTCACCCGACTATTGTATTTTAAATCATATAGCCCCACCTGGCCGCCAAAACTGATTTACCAAAACTTGTCTCAAATACCAGGAATTCTGTTAATCCAGCATTTGCATCATAGGGGAGCAAGTCAAAGTCAAACAGACTCACCCGACTATTTAACCTTAAAACATACAGACTTACGTAGCTATCAAAACTGTTTTACCAAAGCTTTTTTTAGATTCCAGGAGCCCCGCCAATCTGGCATCTGCCGCCTAGGGGAGAAAGTCAAAGCCAAATAGTCTCACACGACTATTAAATCTGAAAACATTCAGCATCACCTGGAACTCAAAATTGCCTTACCAAAACTTGTTTCAGATACCAGGAACCCTGTTTATCCAGCATTTGCATCCTAGGGGCGCAAGTCAAAGCCAAACAGGCTAACCCCACTATTAAATCTTAAAACATATAGCCCCATAGACGCCAAAACTGATTTACCAAAACTTGTCTTAGATACCAGGAACCCTGTTATTCCAGCATTTGCATCCTAGGGGCGCAAGTCAAAGCCAAACACGCTCACCCGACTATTTTATCTTAAAGCATACAGCCTTACCTAGCTGCCAAAACTGTTTTACCAAAACTTGTCTTAAATTCCAGGAGCCCCGCCAATCTGGCATGTGCAGCCTAGGGGAGCAAGTCAAAGCCAAACAGGCTCACCCGACAATTTAATCTTAAAACATACAGACTTACGTAGCTGCCAAAACTGATTTACCAAAACTTGTCTTAGATACCAGGAACCCTGTTATTCCAGCATTTGCATCCTAGGGGTGCAAGTCAAAGCCAAACACGCTCACCCGACTATTTAATCTTAAAGCATACAGCCTTACCTAGCTGTCAAAACTGTTTTACCAAAACTTGACTTAGATTCCAGGAGCCCCGCCAATCTGGCATGTGCAGGCTAGGGGAGCAAGTCAAAGCCAATTAGTCTCACGCGACTATTAAATTTTAAATCATTTTGCCCCACCTGGCCGCAAAAACTGATTTACCAAAACATGTCTCAGATACCAGGAACCCTGTTAATCCAGCATTTGCATCCTAGGGGAGCAAGTCAAAGTCAAACAGACTCACCCGACTATTTAACCTTAAAAAATACAGACTTACGTAGCTGTCAAAACTGTTTTACCAAAACTTGTCTTAGATTCCAGGAGCCCCGCCAATCTGGCATGTGCAGCCTAGGGGAGCAAGTCAAAGCCAAACAGGCTCATCCGATTATTAAATCTGAAAACATTCAGCATCACCTGGAACCCAATATTGCCTTACCAAAACTTGTTTCAGATACCAGGAACCCTGTTAATCCAGCATTTGCATCCTAGGGGCGCAAGTCAAAGCCAAACAGGCTCACCAAACTATTAAATCTTGAAACATATAGCCCCATCTGGCCGCCAAAACTGATTTACCAAAACTTGTCTTAGATACCAGGAACCCTGTTATTCCAGCATTTGCATCCTAGGGGCGCAAGTCAAAGCCAAACACGCTCACCCGACTATTTTATCTTAAAGCATACAGCCTTACCTAGCTGTCAAAACTGTTCTACCAAAACTTGTCTCAGATACCAGGAACACTGTTAATGCAGCATTTGCATCCTAGGGGCGCAAGTCAAAGCCAAACAGGCTCACCCAACTATTAAATCTTAAAACATATAGCCCCATCTTGCCGCCAAAACTGATTTCCCAAAACTTGTCTTAGATACCAGGAACCCTGTTATTCCATCATTTTCATCCTAGGGGCGCATGTCAAAGCCAAACACGCTCACCCGACTTTCTAATCTTAAAGCATACAGCCTTACCTAGCTGTCAAAACTGTTTTACCAAAACTTGTCTTAGATTCCAGGAGTCCCGCCAATCTGGCATGTGCAGCCTAGGGGAGCAAGTCAAAGCCAAACAGGCTCACCCGACAATTTAATCTTAAAACATACAGACTTACGTAGCTGCCAAAACTGCTTTACCAAAACTTAGCTTAAAAACCAGGAGCCTCGTTAATCTAGCATTTGCAGACTAGGGGAGCAACTCAAAGCAAAATAGTCTCACCCGACTATTAAGTCTTAACACATTCAGCCTCACCTGGAACTCAAAATTGCCTAACCAATACCAGGAACCCTGTTTATCCAGCATTTGCATCCTAGGGGCGCAACTCAAGGCCAAACAGGCTCAACCGACTATTTAATCTTAAAACATACAGTCTTGCCCAGCGGTCAAAACTGTTTTACCAAACCTTGTCTAAGATTCCAGGAGCCAAGCCAATCTGGCATGTGGCGCCTAGGGGAGCAAGTCAAAGCCAAACAGACTCCCCCGACAATTTAATCTTAAAACATACAGACTTACGTAGCTGCCAAAACTGATTTACCAAAACTTGTCTTAGATACCAGGAACCCTGTTATTCCAGCATTTGCATCCTAGGGGCGCAAGTCAAAGCCAAACACGCTCACCCGACTATTTAATCTTAAAGCATACAGCCTTACCTAGCTGTCAAAACTTTTTTACCAAAACTTGTCTTAGATTCCAGGAGTCCCGCCAATCTGGCATGTGCAGCCTAGGGGAGCAAGTCAAAGCCAAACAGGCTCACCCGACAATTAAGTCTGAATACATTCAGTCTCACCTGGAACTCAAAATTGCCTTACCAAAACTTGTCTCAGATACCAGGAACCCTGTTAATCCAGCATTTGCATCCTAGGGGAGCAAGTCAAAGTCAAACAGACTCACCCCACTATTAAATCTTAAAACATATAGCCCCATCTGGCCGCCAAAACTGATTTACGAAAACTTGTCTTAGATACCAGGAACCCTGTTATTCCAGCATTTGCATCCTAGGGGCGCAAGTCAAAGCCAAACACGCTCACCAGACTATTTAATCTTAAAACATACAGCCTTGCCTAGCTGTCAAAACTGTTTTACCAAAACTTGTCTTAGATTCCAGGAGCCCAGCCAATCTGGCATGTGCAGCCTAGGGGAGCAAGTCAAAGCCAAACAGGCTTATCCGACTATTTAATCTTAAAGCATACAGCCTTTCCTAGCTGTCAAAACTTTTTTACCAAAACTTGTCTTAGATTCCAGGAGCCCGCCAATCTGGCATGAGCAGCTTAGGGGAGCAAGTCAAAGCCAAACAGGCTTATCCGACTATTTAATCCTAAAACATAGAGCCCCATCTGGCCGCCAAAACTGATTTACCAAAACATATCTTAGATACCAGGAACCCTGTTATTCCAGCATTTACATCCTAGGGGCGCCAGTCAAAGCCAAACACGGTCACCCGACTATTTAATCTTAAAGCATACAGCCTTACCTAGCTGTCAAAACTGTTTTACCAAAACTTGTCTCAGATACCAGGAACACTGTTAATGCAGCATTTGCATCCTAGGGGCGCAAGTCACATATAGCCCCATCTGGCCGCCAAAACCGACTAACCAAAACATGTCTTAGATACCAGGAACCCTGTTATTCCAACATTTGCATCCTTGGGGCGCAAGTCAAAGCCAAACACGCTCACCCGACAATTTAATCTTAAAACATACAGACTTACGTAGCTGCCAAAACTGATTTACCAAAACTTGTCTTAGATACCAGGAACCCTGTTATTGCAGCATTTGCATCCTAGGGGCGCAAGTCAAAGCCAAACACGCTCACCCGACTATTTAATCTTAAAGCATACAGCCTTTCCTAGCTGTCAAAACTTTTTTACCAAAACTTGTCTTAGATTCCAGGAGCCCGCCAATCTGGCATGAGCAGCTTAGGGGAGCAAGTCAAAGCCAAACAGGCTTATCCGACTATTTAATCCTAAAACATAGAGCCCCATCTGGCCGCCAAAACTGATTTACCAAAACATATCTTAGATACCAGGAACCCTGTTATTCCAGCATTTACATCCTAGGGGCGCCAGTCAAAGCCAAACACGGTCACCCGACTATTTAATCTTAAAGCATACAGCCTTACCTAGCTGTCAAAACTGTTTTACCAAAACTTGTCTCAGATACCAGGAACACTGTTAATGCAGCATTTGCATCCTAGGGGCGCAAGTCACATATAGCCCCATCTGGCCGCCAAAACCGACTTATCAAAACATGTCTTAGATACCAGGAACCCTGTTATTCCAACATTTGCATCCTTGGGGCGAAAGTCAAAGCCAAACACGCTCACCCGACTATTTAATCTTAAAGCATACAGACTTACCTAGCTGTCAAAACTGTTTTACCAAAACTTGTCTTAGATTCCATGAGTCCCGCCAATCTGGCATGAGCAGCCTAGGGGAGCAAGTCAAAGCCAAACAGGCTCATCCGACTATTTAATCCTAAAACATATAGGCCCATCTGGCCGCCAAAACTGATTTACCAAAACTTGTCTCAGATACCAGGAACCCTGTTAATCCAGCATTTGCATCCTAGGGGCGCCAGTCAACGCCAAACAGGTTCACCAAACTATTAAATCTTAAAACATATAGCCCCACCTGGCCGCCAAAACTGATTTACCAAAACATGTCTCAGATACCAGGAACCCTGTTAATACAGCATTTTCATCCTCGGGGCGCAAGTCAAAGCCAAACAGGCTCACCCGACTATTTAATCTTAAAGCATATAGCCCCATCTGGCCGCCAAAACTGATTTACCAAAACTTGTCTTAGATTCCAGGAACCCTGTTATTCCAGCATTTGCAAGTCAAAGCCAAACACGCTCACCCGACTATTTAATCTTAAAGCATACAGCCTTACCTAGCTGTCAAAACTGTTTTACCAAAACTTGTCTTAGATTCCAGGAGTCCCGCCAATCTGGCATGTGGCGCCTAGGGGAACAAGTCAAAGCCAAACAGGCCCACCCGACAATTTAATCTTAAAACATACAGACTTACGTAGCTGCCAAAACTGCTTTACCAAAACTTGCCTTAGAAACCAGGAGCCCTGTTAATCTAGCATTTGCAGCCTAGGGGAGCAAGTCAAAGCAAAATAGTCTCACCCGACTATTAAGTCTTAACACATTCAGCCTCACCTGGAACTCAAAATTGCCTTACCAATACCAGGAACCCTGTTTATCCAGCATTTGCATCCTAGGGGCGCAACTCAAAGCCAAACAGGCTCAGCCGACTATTTAATCTTAAAACATACAGTCTTGCCCAGCTGTCAAAACTGTTTTACCAAACCTTGTCTTAGATTCCAGGAGCCAAGCCAATCTGGCATGTGGAGCCTAGGGGAGCAAGTCAAATCCAAACAGGCTATTTAATCTTAAAACATACAGACTTACGTAGCTGTCAAAACTGTTTTACCAAAACTTTTTTTAAATTCCAGGTGCCCCGCCAATCTGGCATGTGCCGCCTAGGGGAGAAACTCAAAGCCAAATAGTCTCAAACGACTATTAAGTCTGAATACATTCAGCCTCACCTGGAACTCAAAATTGCCTTACCAAAACTTGTCTCAGATACCAGGAACCCTGTTAATCCAGCATTTGCATCCTAGGGGCGCAAGTCAAAGTCAAACAGACTCACCCGACTACTTAACCTTAAAACATACAGACTTACGTATCTGTCAAAATTGCTTTACCAAAACTTTTTTTAGATTCCAGGAACCCCGCCAATCTGGCCTGTGGAGCTTAGGATAGCAAGTCAATGCCAAACAGGCTCATCCGACCATTTAATCCTAAAACAATTAGCTCCATCTGGCCGCCAAAACTGCTTTACCAAAACTTGCCTTAGAAACCAGGAGCCCTGTTAATCTAGCATTTGCAGCCTATGGGAGCAAGTCAAAGCAAAATAGTCTCACCCGACTATTAAGTCTTAACACATTCAGCCTCACCTTGAACTCAAAATTGCCTTACCTTTGTTAAAACATACAGACTTACGTAGCTGCCAAAACTGATTTACCTAAACCTATCTCAGTTACCAGGAAAACTCTTAATCTAGCATTTGTAGCCTAGGGGAGCAAGACAAAGCCAAATAGTCTCACCCGACTATTAAATTTTAAATCATATTCCCCCACCTGGCCGCCAAAACTGATATACCAAAACATGTCTCAGATACCAGGAACCCTGTTAATACAGCATTTGCATCCTAGGGGAGCAAGTCAAAGTCAAACAGACTCACCCGACTATTTAACCTTAAAAAATACAGACTTACGTAGCTGTCAAAACTGTTTTACCAAAACTTGTCTTAGATTCCAGGAGACCCGCCTATCTGGCATGTGCAGCCTAGGGGAGCAAGTCAAATCCAAACAGACTCATCCGACTATTAAATCTGAAAACATTCAGCATCACCTGGAACACAAAATTGCCTTACCAAAACTTGATTCAAATACCAGGAACCCTGTTAATCCAGCATTTGCATCCTAGGGGAGCAAGTCAAAGCCAAAGAGGCTCATCCGACTATTAAATCTTAAAACATATAGCCCCATCTGGCCGCCAACACTGATTTACGAAAACTTGTCTTAGATACCAGGAACCCTGTTATTCCAGCATTTGCATCCTAGGGGCGCAAGTCAAAGCCAAACACGCTCACCCGACTATTTAATCTTAAAGCAAAAAGCCTTACCTAGCTGTCAAAACTGTTTTACCAAAACTTGTCTTACATTCCAGGAGCCCCACCAATCTGGCATGTGCAGCCTAGGGGAGCAAGTCAAAGCCAAACAGGCTCATCCGACTATTTAATCCTAAAGCATATAGCCCCATAGACGCCAAAACTGATTTACCAAAACTTGTCTTAGATACCAGGAACCCTGTTATTCCAGCATTTGCATCCTAGGGGCGCAAGTCAAAGCCAAACACGCTCACCCGACTATTTAATCTGGGGGAGCAAGTCAAAGCCAAACAGGCTCATCCGACTATTTAATCCTAAAACTTACAGCCCCATAGACGCCAAAACTGATTTACCAAAACTTGTCTTAGATAACAGGAACCCTGTTATTCCAGCATTTGCGTCCTAGGGGCGCAAGTCAAAGCCAAACACGCTCACCCGACTATTTAATCTGAAAGCATACAGCCTTACCTAGCTGTACCTAGCTGTCAAGTGCCGCCTAGAGGAGAAAGTCAAAACCAAACAGGCTCACCCGAGAATTTAATCTTAAAACATATAGCCCCATTGACGCCAAAACTGATTTACCAAAACTTGTCTTAAATACCAGGAACCCTGTTATGCCAGCATTTGCATCCTAGGGGCGCAAGTCAAAGCCAAACACGCTCACCCGACTATTTAATCTTAAAGCATACAGCCTTACCTAGCTGTCAAAACTGTTTTACCAAAACTTGTCTTAGATTCCAGGAGCCCCGCCAATCTAGCATGTACAGCCTAGTGGAGCAAGTCAAAGCCAAACAGGCTCATCCGACTATTTAATCCTAAAACATATAGCCCCATCTTTCCGCCAAAACTGATTTGCCAAAACTTATCTCAGTTACCAGGAACCCTGTTAATCCAGCATTTGCATCCTAGGGGCGCAACTCAAAGCCAAACAGGCTCAACCGACAATTTAATCTTAAAACATACAGACTTACGTAGTTACCAAAGCTGCTTTACCATAACTTGTCTCAGATACCAGGAACCCTGTTAATTCAGCATTTGCATCCTAGGTGCGCAAGTCAAAACCAAACAGGCTCATCCGACTATTAAATCTTAAAACATATAGCCCCATCTGGCCGCCAACACTGATTTACGAAAACTTGTCTTAGATACCAGGAACCCTGTTATTCCCGCATTTGCATCCTAGGGGCGCAAGTCAAAGCCAAACAGGCTCACCCGACAATTTAATCTTAAAACATACAGACTTACGTAGTTGCCAAAGCTGCTTTACCATAACTTGTCTCAGATACCAGGAACCCTGTTAATTCAGCATTTGCATCCTAGGTGCGCAAGTCAAAGCCAAACAGGCTCACCAAACTATTAAATCTTAAAACATATAGCCCCATCTGGCCGCCAAAACTGATTTACGAAAACGTGTCTTAGATACCAGGAACCCTGTTATTCCAGCATTTGCATCCTAGGGGCGCAAGTCAAAGCCAAACTCGCTTACCCGACTATTTAATCTTAAAACATACAGCCTTACCTAGCTGTCAAAACTGTTTTACCAAAACTTGTCTTAGATTCCAGGAGCCCCGCCAATCTGGCATGTGCAGCCTAGGGGAGCAAGTCAAAGCCAAACAGGCTTACCCGACAATTTAATCCTAAAACATACAGACTTACGTAGCTGCCAAAACTGATTTACCAAAACTTGACTTAGATACCAGGAATCCTGTTATTCCAGCATTTGCATCCTAGGAGCGCAAGTCAAAGCCAAACACGCTCACCCAACTATTTAATCTTAAAGCATACAGCCTTACCTAGCTGTCAAAACTGTTTTACCAAAACTTGTCTTAGATTCCAGGAGCCCCGCCAATCTGGCATGAGCAGCCTAGGGGAGCAAGTCAAAGCCAAACAGGCTCACCCGACTATTAAATCTTAAAACATATAGCCCCATCTGGCCGCCAAAACTGATTTACCAAAACTTGTCTTAGATTCCAGGAACCCTGTTATTCCAGCATTTGCAAGTCAACGCCAAACACGCTCACCCGACTATTTAATCTTAAAGCATACAGCCTTACCTAGCTGTCAAAACTGTTTTACCAAAACTTGTCTTAGATTCCAGGAGTCCCGCCAATCTGGCATGTGGCGCCTAGGGGAACAAGTCAAAGCCAAACAGGCCCACCCGACAATTTAATCTTAAAACATACAGACTTACGTAGCTGCCAAAACTGCTTTACCAAAACTTGCCTTAGAAACCAGGAGCCCTGTTAATCTAGCATTTGCAGCCTAGGGGAGCAAGTCAAAGCAAAATAGTCTCACCCGACTATTAAGTCTTAACACATTCAGCCTCACCTGGAACTCAAAATTGCCTTACCAATACCAGGAACCCTGTTTATCCAGCATTTGCATCCTAGGGGCGCAACTCAAAGCCAAACAGGCTCAACCGACTATTTAATCTTAAAACATACAGTCTTGCCCAGCTGTCAAAACTGTTTTACCAAGCCTTGTCTTAGATTCCAGGAGCCAAGCCAATCTGGCATGTGGAGCCTAGGGGAGCAAGTCAAATCCAAATAGGCTATTCCGACAGTTTAATCTTAAAACATACAGACTTACGTAGCTGTCAAAACTGTTTTACCAAAACTTTTTTTAAATTCCAGGTGCCCCGCCAATCTGGCATGTGCCGCCTAGGGGAGAAACTCAAAGCCAAATAGTCTCAAACGACTATTAAGTCTGAATACATTCAGCCTCACCTGGAACTCAAAATTGCCTTACCAAAACTTGTCTCAGATACCAGGAACCCTGTTAATCCAGCATTTGCATCCTAGGGGCGCAAGTCAAAGTCAAACAGACTCACCCGACTACTTAACCTTAAAACATACAGACTTACGTATCTGTCAAAATTGCTTTACCAAAACTTTTTTTAGATTCCAGGAACCCCGCCAATCTGGCCTGTGGAGCCTAGGGGAGCAAGTCAATGCCAAACAGGCTCATCCGACCATTTAATCCTAAAACATTTAGCTCCATCTGGCCGCCAAAACTGCTTTACCAAAACTTGCCTTAGAAACCAGGAGCCCTGTTAATCTAGCATTTGCAGCCTATGGGAACAAGTCAAAGCAAAATAGTCTCACCCGACTATTAAGTCTTAACACATTCAGCCTCACCTTGAACTCAAAATTGCCTTACCAAAACTTGTTTGTTAAAACATACAGACTTACGTAGCTGCCAAAACTGATTTACCTAAACCTATCTCAGTTACCAGGAACCCTCTTAATCTAGCATTTGTAGCCTAGGGGAGCAAGACAAAGCCAAATAGTCTCACCCGACTATTAAATTTTAAATCATATTCCCCCACCTGGCCGCCAAAACTGATATACCAAAACATGTCTCAGATACCAGGAACCCTGTTAATACAGCATTTGCATCCTAGGGGAGCAATTCAAAGTCAAACAGACTCACCCGACTATTTAACCTTAAAAAATTCAGACTTACGTAGCTGTCAAAACTGTTTTACCAAAACTTGTCTTAGATTCCAGGAGACCCGCCTATCTGGCATGTGCAGCCTAGGGGAGCAAGTCAAAGCCAAACAGACTCATCCGACTATTAAATCTGAAAACATTCAGCATCACCTGGAACACAAAATTGCCTTACCAAAACTTGATTCAAATACCAGGAACCCTGTTAATCCAGCATTTGCATCCTAGGGGAGCAAGTCAAAGCCAAAGAGGCTCATCCGACTATTAAATCTTAAAACATATAGCCCCATCTGGCCGCCAACACTGATTTACGAAAACTTGTCTTAGATACCAGGAACCCTGTTATTCCAGCATTTGCATCCTAGGGGCGCAAGTCAAAGCCAAACACGCTCACCCGACTATTTAATCTTAAAGCAAAAAGCCTTACCTAGCTGTCAAAACTGTTTTACCAAAACTTGTCTTACATTCCAGGAGCCCCGCCAATCTGGCATGTGCAGCCTAGGGGAGCAAGTCAAAGCCAAACAGGCTCATCCGACTATTTAATCCTAAAACATATAGCCCCATAGACGCCAAAACTGATTTACCAAAACTTGTCTTAGATACCAGGAACCCTGTTATTCCAGCATTTGTATCCTAGGGGCGCAAGTCAAAGCCAAACACGCTCACCCGACTATTTAATCTTAAAGCATACAGCCTTACCTAGCTGTCAAAACTGTTTTATCAAAACTTGTCTTAGATTCCAGGAGCCCCGCCAATCTAGCATGTACAGCCTAGTGGAGCAAGTCAAAGCCAAACAGGCTCATCCGACTATTTAATCCTAAAACATATAGCCCCATCTTTCCGCCAAAACTGATTTACCAAAACTTATCTCAGTTACCAGGAACCCTGTTAATCCAGCATTTGCATCCTAGGGGCGCAACTCAAAGCCAAATAGGCTCAACCGACTATTTAGTCTTAAAACATACATACTTACGTAGTTGCCAAAGCTGCTTTACCAAAACTTGTCTCAGATATCAGGAACCCTGTTAATGCAGCATTTGCATGCTAGGGGCGCAAGTCAAAGCCAAACAAGCTCTCCCGACTATTAAATCTTAAAACATATAGCCCCATCTGGCCGCCAAAAATGATTTACCAAAACTTGTCTTAGATACCAGGAACCCTGTTATTCCAGCATTTGCATAGTAGGGGCGCAAGTCAAAGCCAAACACGCTCATCCGATTACTTAATCTTAAAGCATACAACCTTACCTAGCTGTCAAAACTGTTTTACCAAAACTTGTCTTAGATTCCAGGAGCCAATCTGGCATGTACAGCCTAGGGGAGCAAGTCAAAACCAAACAGGCTCACCCGAGAATTTAATCTTAAAACATACAGCCCCATCTGGCTGCCAAAACTGCTTTACCAAAACTTGCCTTAGAAACCAAGAGCCCTGTTAATCTAGCATTTGCAGCCTAGGGGAGCAAGTCCAAGCAAAATAGTCTCACCCGACTATTAAGTCTTAACACATTCAGCCTCACCTGGAACTCAAAATTGCCTTACCAATACCAGGAACCCTGTTTATCCAGCATTTGCATCCTAGGGGCGCAACTCAAAGCCAAACAAGCTCTCCCGACTATTAAATCTTAAAACATATAGCCCCATCTGGCCGCCAAAAATGATTTACCAAAACTTGTCTTAGATACCAGGAACCCTGTTATTCCAGCATTTGCATAGTAGGGGCGCAAGTCAAAGCCAAACACGCTCATCCGATTACTTAATCTTAAAGCATACAACCTTACCTAGCTGTCAAAACTGTTTTACCAAAACTTGTCTTAGATTCCAGGAGCCAATCTGGCATGTACAGCCTAGGGGAGCAAGTCAAAACCAAACAGGCTCACCCGAGAATTTAATCCTAAAACATTTAGCTCCATCTGGCCGCCAAAACTGCTTTACCAAAACTTGCCTTAGAAACCAGGAGCCCTGTTAATCTAGCATTTGCAGCCTATGGGAACAAGTCAAAGCAAAATAGTCTCACCCGACTATTAAGTCTTAACACATTCAGCCTCACCTTGAACTCAAAATTGCCTTACCAAAACTTGTTTGTTAAAACATACAGACTTACGTAGCTGCCAAAACTGATTTACCTAAACCTATCTCAGTTACCAGGAACCCTCTTAATCTAGCATTTGTAGCCTAGGGGAGCAAGACAAAGCCAAATAGTCTCACCCGACTATTAAATTTTAAATCATATTCCCCCACCTGGCCGCCAAAACTGATATACCAAAACATGTCTCAGATACCAGGAACCCTGTTAATACAGCATTTGCATCCTAGGGGAGCAATTCAAAGTCAAACAGACTCACCCGACTATTTAACCTTAAAAAATTCAGACTTACGTAGCTGTCAAAACTGTTTTACCAAAACTTGTCTTAGATTCCAGGAGACCCGCCTATCTGGCATGTGCAGCCTAGGGGAGCAAGTCAAAGCCAAACAGACTCATCCGACTATTAAATCTGAAAACATTCAGCATCACCTGGAACACAAAATTGCCTTACCAAAACTTGATTCAAATACCAGGAACCCTGTTATTCCAGCATTTGTATCCTAGGGGCGCAAGTCAAAGCCAAACACGCTCACCCGACTATTTAATCTTAAAGCATACAGCCTTACCTAGCTGTCAAAACTGTTTTATCAAAACTTGTCTTAGATTCCAGGAGCCCCGCCAATCTAGCATGTACAGCCTAGTGGAGCAAGTCAAAGCCAAACAGGCTCATCCGACTATTTAATCCTAAAACATATAGCCCCATCTTTCCGCCAAAACTGATTTACCAAAACTTATCTCAGTTACCAGGAACCCTGTTAATCCAGCATTTGCATCCTAGGGGCGCAACTCAAAGCCAAATAGGCTCAACCGACTATTTAGTCTTAAAACATACATACTTACGTAGTTGCCAAAGCTGCTTTACCAAAACTTGTCTCAGATATCAGGAACCCTGTTAATGCAGCATTTGCATGCTAGGGGCGCAAGTCAAAGCCAAACAAGCTCTCCCGACTATTAAATCTTAAAACATATAGCCCCATCTGGCCGCCAAAAATGATTTACCAAAACTTGTCTTAGATACCAGGAACCCTGTTATTCCAGCATTTGCATAGTAGGGGCGCAAGTCAAAGCCAAACACGCTCATCCGATTACTTAATCTTAAAGCATACAACCTTACCTAGCTGTCAAAACTGTTTTACCAAAACTTGTCTTAGATTCCAGGAGCCAATCTGGCATGTACAGCCTAGGGGAGCAAGTCAAAACCAAACAGGCTCACCCGAGAATTTAATCCTAAAACATTTAGCTCCATCTGGCCGCCAAAACTGCTTTACCAAAACTTGCCTTAGAAACCAGGAGCCCTGTTAATCTAGCATTTGCAGCCTATGGGAACAAGTCAAAGCAAAATAGTCTCACCCGACTATTAAGTCTTAACACATTCAGCCTCACCTTGAACTCAAAATTGCCTTACCAAAACTTGTTTGTTAAAACATACAGACTTACGTAGCTGCCAAAACTGATTTACCTAAACCTATCTCAGTTACCAGGAACCCTCTTAATCTAGCATTTGTAGCCTAGGGGAGCAAGACAAAGCCAAATAGTCTCACCCGACTATTAAATTTTAAATCATATTCCCCCACCTGGCCGCCAAAACTGATATACCAAAACATGTCTCAGATACCAGGAACCCTGTTAATACAGCATTTGCATCCTAGGGGAGCAATTCAAAGTCAAACAGACTCACCCGACTATTTAACCTTAAAAAATTCAGACTTACGTAGCTGTCAAAACTGTTTTACCAAAACTTGTCTTAGATTCCAGGAGACCCGCCTATCTGGCATGTGCAGCCTAGGGGAGCAAGTCAAAGCCAAACAGACTCATCCGACTATTAAATCTGAAAACATTCAGCATCACCTGGAACACAAAATTGCCTTACCAAAACTTGATTCAAATACCAGGAACCCTGTTAATCCAGCATTTGCATCCTAGGGGAGCAAGTCAAAGCCAAAGAGGCTCATCCGACTATTAAATCTTAAAACATATAGCCCCATCTGGCCGCCAACACTGATTTACGAAAACTTGTCTTAGATACCAGGAACCCTGTTATTCCAGCATTTGCATCCTAGGGGCGCAAGTCAAAGCCAAACACGCTCACCCGACTATTTAATCTTAAAGCAAAAAGCCTTACCTAGCTGTCAAAACTGTTTTACCAAAACTTGTCTTACATTCCAGGAGCCCCGCCAATCTGGCATGTGCAGCCTAGGGGAGCAAGTCAAAGCCAAACAGGCTCATCCGACTATTTAATCCTAAAACATATAGCCCCATAGACGCCAAAACTGATTTACCAAAACTTGTCTTAGATACCAGGAACCCTGTTATTCCAGCATTTGTATCCTAGGGGCGCAAGTCAAAGCCAAACACGCTCACCCGACTATTTAATCTTAAAGCATACAGCCTTACCTAGCTGTCAAAACTGTTTTATCAAAACTTGTCTTAGATTCCAGGAGCCCCGCCAATCTAGCATGTACAGCCTAGTGGAGCAAGTCAAAGCCAAACAGGCTCATCCGACTATTTAATCCTAAAACATATAGCCCCATCTTTCCGCCAAAACTGATTTACCAAAACTTATCTCAGTTACCAGGAACCCTGTTAATCCAGCATTTGCATCCTAGGGGCGCAACTCAAAGCCAAATAGGCTCAACCGACTATTTAGTCTTAAAACATACATACTTACGTAGTTGCCAAAGCTGCTTTACCAAAACTTGTCTCAGATATCAGGAACCCTGTTAATGCAGCATTTGCATGCTAGGGGCGCAAGTCAAAGCCAAACAAGCTCTCCCGACTATTAAATCTTAAAACATATAGCCCCATCTGGCCGCCAAAAATGATTTACCAAAACTTGTCTTAGATACCAGGAACCCTGTTATTCCAGCATTTGCATAGTAGGGGCGCAAGTCAAAGCCAAACACGCTCATCCGATTACTTAATCTTAAAGCATACAACCTTACCTAGCTGTCAAAACTGTTTTACCAAAACTTGTCTTAGATTCCAGGAGCCAATCTGGCATGTACAGCCTAGGGGAGCAAGTCAAAACCAAACAGGCTCACCCGAGAATTTAATCTTAAAACATACAGCCCCATCTGGCTGCCAAAACTGCTTTACCAAAACTTGCCTTAGAAACCAAGAGCCCTGTTAATCTAGCATTTGCAGCCTAGGGGAGCAAGTCCAAGCAAAATAGTCTCACCCGACTATTAAGTTTGAACACATTCAGCCTCACCTGGAACTCAGAATTGCCTTACCAAAACTTGTCTCAGATTCCAGGAACTCTGGTTATCCAGCATTTGCATCCTAGGGGCGCAAAACAAAGCCAAACAGGCTCACCCGACTATTAAATCTTAAAACATATAGCCCCATCTGGCCGCCAAAACTGATTTACCAAAACTTGTCTTAGATACCAGGAACCCTGTTATTCCAGCATTTGCATCCTAGGGGCGCAAGTCAAAGCCAAACACGCTCATCCGACTATTTAATCTTAAAGCATACAGCCTTACCTAGCTGTCAAAACTGTTTTACCAAAACTTGTCTTAGATTCCAGGAGCCCCGCCAATCTGGCATGTACAGCCTAGGGGAGCAAGTCAAAGCCAACCAGGCCCATCCGACTATTTAATCCTGAAACATATAGCCCCATCTGGCCGCCAAAACTGATTTACCAAAACTTGTCTCAGATACCAGGAACCCTGTTAATCTAGCATTTGCAGCCTAGGGGAGCAAGGCAAAGCCAAATAGCCTCACCCGACTATTAAATCTTAACACATTCAGCCTCACCTGGAACTCAAAATTGCCTTACCAAAACTTGTCTCAGATACCAGGAACCCTGTTTATCCTTAAAACATATAGCCCCATAGACGCCAAAACTGATTTACCAAAACTTGTCTTAGATACCAGGAACCCTGTTATTCCAGCATTTGCATCCTAGGGGCGCAAGTCAAAGCCAAACACGCTCATCCGACTATTTAATCTTAAAGCATACACCCTTACCTAGCTGTCAAAACTGTTTTATCAAAACTTGTCTCAGATACCAGGAGCACTGTTAATCTAGCATTTGCAGCCTAGGGGAGCAAAACAAAGCCAAATAGCCTCACCCGACTATTAAATTTTAACTCATTCAGCCACACCTGGAACTCAAAATTGCCTTACCAAAACTTGTCTCAGATACCAGGAACCCTGTTTATCCTTAAAACATATAGCCCCATAGACGCCAAAACTGATTTACCAAAACTTGTCTTAGATACCAGGAACCCTGTTATTCCAGCATTTGCATCCTAGGGGCGCAAGTCAAAGCCAAACACGCTCATCCGACTATTTAATCTTTAAGCATACAGCCTTACCTAGCTGTCAAAACTGTTTTACCAAAACTTGTCTTAGATTCCAGGAGCCCCGCCAATCTGGCATGTACAGCCTAGGGGAGCAAGTCAAAGCCAACCAGGCTCATCCGACTATTTAATCCTAAAACATATAGCCCCATCTTGCCGCCAAAACTGATTTACCAAAACTTATCTCAGTTACCAGGAACCCTGTTAATCCAGCATTTGCATCCTAGGGGAGCAAGTCAAAGTCAAACAGACTCACCCGACTATTTAAACTTAAAACATACAGACTTACGTAGCTGTTAAAACTGTTTTACCAAAACTTTTTTTAGATTCCAGGAGCCCCGCTAATCTGGCATGTGCCGCCTAGGGGAGAAAGTCAAAACCAAACAGGCTCACCCGAGAATTTAATCTTAAAACATACAGCCCCATCTGGCTGCCAAAACTGATTTACCAAAACTTGTCTTAGATACCAGGAACCCTGTTATTCCAGCATTTGCATCCTAGGGGCGCAAGTCAAAGCCAAACACGCTCATCCGACTACTTAATCTTAAAGCATACAACCTTACCTAGCTGTCAAAACTGTTTTACCAAAACTTGTCTTAGATTCCAGGAGCCCCGCCAATCTGGCATGTACAGCCTAGGGGAGCAAGTCAAAGCCAACCAGGCTCATCCGACTATTTAATCCTAAAACATATAGCCCCATCTGGCCGCCAAAACTGATTTACCAAAACTTGTCTCAGATACCAGGAACCCTGTTAATCTAGCATTTGCAGCCGAGGGGAGCAAGGCAAAGCCAAATAACCTCACCCGACTATTAAATCTTAACACATTCAGCCTCACCTGGAACTCAAAATTGCCTTACCAAAACTTGTTTCAGATACCAAGAACCCTGTTTATCCAGCATTTGCATCCTAGGAGCGCAAGTCAAAGCCAAACAGGCTCACCCGACTATTAAATCTTAAAACATATAGCCCCATAGACGCCAAAACTGATTTACCAAAACTTGTCTTAAATACCAGGAACCCTGTTATGCCAGCATTTGCATCCTAGGGGCGCAAGTCAAAGCCAAACACGCTCACCCGACTATTTAATCTTAAAGCATACAGCCTTACCTAGCTGTCAAAACTGTTTTACCAAAACTTGTCTTAGATTCCAGGAGCCCCGCCAATCTGGCATGTGGAGCCTAGGGGACCAAGTCAAAGCCAAACAGGCTCACCCGACAATTTAATTTTAAAACACACATACTTACGTAGCTGCCAAAACTGCTTTACCAAAACTTGCCTTAGAAACCAGGAGCCCTGTTAATCTAGCATTTGCAGCCTAGGGGAGCAAGGCAAAGCCAAATAGCCTCACCCGACTATTAAATCTTAACACATTCAGCCTCACCTGGAACTCAAAACTGACTTACCAAAACATGTCTTAGATACCAGGAACCCTGTTATTCCAGCATTTGCATCCTAGGGGCGCAAGTCAAAGCCAAACATCCTCACCCGACTATTTAATCTTTAAGCATACAGCCTTACCTAGCTGTCAAAACTGTTTTATCAAAACTTGTCTTAGATTCCAGGAGCCTCGCCAATCTGGCATGTACAGCCTAGGGGAGCAAGTCAAAGCGAAACAGGCTCATCCGACTATTTAGTCCGAAAACATATAGCCCCATCTGGCCGCCAAGACTGATTTACCAAAACTTGTCTCAGATACCAGGAACCCTGTTAATCTAGCATTTGCAGCCCAGGGGAGCAAAACAAAGCCAAATAGCCTCACCCGACTATTAAACTTTAACTCATTCAGCCACACCTGTAACTCAAAACTGACTTACCAAAACATGTCTTAGATACCAGGAACCCTGTTATTCCAGCATTTGCATCCTAGGGGCGCAAGTCAAAGCCAAACATCCTCACCCGACTATTTAATCTTAAAGCATACAGCCTTACCTAGCTGTCAAAACTGTTTTATCAAAACTTGTCTCAGATACCAGGAACACTGTTAATCTAGCATTTGCAGCCTAGGGGAGCAAAACAAAGCCAAATAGCCTCACCCGACTATTAAATTTTAACTCATTCAGCCACACCTGGAACTCAAAATTGCCTTACCAAAACTTGTCTCAGATACCAGGAACCCTGTTTATCCTTAAAACATATAGCCCCATAGACGCCAAAACTGATTTACCAAAACTTGTCTAAGATACCAGGAACCCTGTTATTCCAGCATTTGCATCCTAGGGGCGCAAGTCAAAGCCAAACACGCTCATCCGACTATTTAATCTTAAAGCATACAGCCTTACCTAGCTGTCAAAACTGTTTTACCAAAACTTGTCTTAGATTCCAGGAGCCTCGCCAATCTGGCATGTACAGCCTAGGGGAGCAAGTCAAAGCCAACCAGGCTCATCCGACTATTTAATCCTAAAACATATAGCCCCATCTGGCCGCCAAAACTGATTTACCAAAACTTATCTCAGTTACCAGGAACCCTGTTAATCCAGCATTTGCATCCTAGGGGAGCAAGTCAAAGTCAAACAGACTCACCCGACTATTTAAACTTAAAACATACAGACTTACGTAGCTGTTAAAACTGTTTTACCAAAACTTTTTTTAGATTCCAGGAGCCCCGCTAATCTGGCATGTGCCGCCTAGGGGAGAAAGTCAAAACCAAACAGGGTCACCCGAGAATTTAATCTTATATCATACAGCCCCATCTGGCTGCCAAAACTGATTTACCAAAACTTGTCTTAGATACCAGGAACCCTGTTATTCCAGCATTTGCATCCTAGGGGCGCAAGTCAAAGCCAAACACGCTCATCCGACTACTTAATCTTAAAGCATACAACCTTACCTAGCTGTCAAAACTATTTTACCAAAACTTGTCTTAGATTCCAGGAGCCCCGCCAATCTGGCATGTACAGCCTAGGGGAGCAAGTCAAAGCCAACCAGGCTCATCCGACTATTTAATCCTAAAACATATAGCCCCATCTGGCCGCCAAAACTGATTTACCAAAACTTGTCTCAGATACCAGGAACACTGTTAATCTAGCATTTGCAGCCTAGGGGAGCAAAACAAAGCCAAATAGCCTCACCCGACTATTAAATTTTAACTCATTCAGCCACACTTGGAACTCAAAACTGACTTACCAAAACATGTCTTAGATACCAGGAACCCTGTTATTCCAGCATTTGCATCCTAGGGGCGCAAGTCAAAGCCAAACATCCTCACCCGACTATTTAATCTTAAAGCATACAGCCTTACCTAGCTGTCAAAACTGTTTTATCAAAACTTGTCTCAGATACCAGGAACACTGTTAATCTAGCATTTGCAGCCTAGGGGAGCAAAACAAAGCCAAATAGCCTCACCCGACTATTAAATTTTAACTCATTCAGCCACACCTGGAACTCAAAATTGCCTTACCAAAACTTGTCTCAGATACCAGGAACCCTGTTTATCCTTAAAACATATAGCCCCATAGACGCCAAAACTGATTTACCAAAACTTGTCTTAGATACCAGGAACCCTGTTATTCCAGCATTTGCATCCTAGGGGCGCAAGTCAAAGCCAAACACGCTCACTTAAATCTTAAAACATATAGCCCCATAGACGCCAAAACTGATTTACCAAAACTTGTCTTAAATACCAGGAACCCTGTTATGCCAGCATTTGCATCCTAGGGGCGCAAGTAAAAGCCAAACACGCTCACCCAACTATTTAATCTTAAAGCATACAGCCTTACCTAGCTGTCAAAACTGTTTTACCAAAACTTGTCTTAGATTCCAGGAGCCCCGCCAATCTGGCATGTACAGCCTAGGGGAGCAAGTCAAAGCCAACCAGGCTCATCCGACTATTTAATCCTAAAACATATAGCCCCATCCTTACCTAGCTGTCAAAACTGTTTTACCAAACCTTGTCTTAGATTCCAGGAGCACCGCCAATCTAGCATGTGCAGCCTAGGGGAGCAAGTCAAAGCCAAATAGCCTCACCCGACTATTAAATTTTAACTCATTCAGCCACACCTGGAACTCAAAACTGACTTACCAAAACATGTCTTAGATACCAGGAACCCTGTTATTCCAGCATTTGCATCCTAGGGGCGCAAGTCAAAGCCAAACATCCTCACCCGACTATTTAATCTTAAAGCATACAGCCTTACCTAGCTGTCAAAACTGTTTTATCAAAACTTGTCTCAGATACCAGGAACACTGTTAATCTAGCATTTGCAGCCTAGGGGAGCAAAACAAAGCCAAATAGCCTCACCCGACTATTAAATTTTAACTCATTCTGCCACACCTGGAACTCAAAATTGCCTTACCAAAACTTGTCTCAGATACCAGGAACCCTGTTTATCCTTAAAACATATAGCCCCATAGACGCCAAAACTGATTTACCAAAACTTGTCTAAGATACCAGGAACCCTGTTATTCCAGCATTTGCATCCTAGGGGCGCAAGTCAAAGCCAAACACGCTCATCCGACTATTTAATCTTAAAGCATACAGCCTTACCTAACTGTCAAAACTGTTTTACCAAAACTTGTCTTAGACTCCAGGAGCCCCGCCTATCTGGCATGTGGAGCCTAGGGGAGCAAGTCAAAGCCAAACAGGCTCACCCGACAATTTAATCTTAAAATATACAGATTTACGTAGCTGCCAAAACTGCTTTACCAAAACTTGTCTCAGATACCAGGAACCCTGTTAATCTAGCATTTGCAGCCTAGGGGAGCAAGGCAAAGCCAAATAGCCTCACCCGACTATTAAATCTTAACACATTCAGCCTCACCTGGAACTCAAAATTGCCTTACCAAAACTAGATTCAGATACCAAGAACCCTGTTTATCCAGCATTTGCATCCTAGGAGCGCAAGTCAAAGCCAAACAGGCTCACCAAACTATTAAATCTTAAGACATATAGCCCCATATGGCCGCCAAAACTGACTTACCAAAACATGTCTTAGATACCAGGAACCCTGCTAATCCAGCATTTGCATCCTAGGGGCGCAACTCAAAGCCAAACAGGCTCAACTGACTATTTAATCTTAAAACATACAGTCTTGCCCAGCTGTCAAAACTGTTTTACCAAACCTTGTCTTAGATTCCAGGAGCCAAGCCAATCTGGCATGTGGAGCCTAAGCGAGCAAGTCAAAGCCAAACAGGCTCACCCGACAATTTAATCTTAAAACATACAGACTTACGTAGTTGCCAAAGCTGCTTTACCAAAACTTGTCTCAGATACCAGGAACCCTGTTCATGCAGCATTTGCATGCTAGGGGCGCAAGTCAAAGCCAAACAGGCTCTCCCGACTATTAAATCTTAAAACATATAGCCCCATCTCGCCGCCAAAAATGATTTACCAAAACTTGTCTTAGATACCAGAATCCCTGTTATTCCAGCATTTGCATCCTAGGGGCGCAAGTCAAAGCCAAACACGCTCAGTCTTAAAGCATACAGCCTTACCTAGCTGTCAAAACTGTTTTACCAAAACTTGTCTTAGATTCCAGGAGCACTGGCAATCGGGCATGTGCAGCCTAGTGGAGCAAGTCAAAGCCAAACAGGCTCATCCGACTATTTAATCCTAAAACATATAGCCCCATCTTGCCGCCAAAACTGACTTACCAAAACTTATCTCAGTTACCAGGAACCCTGTTAATCTTGCATTTGCAGCCTAGGAGAGCAAGACAAAGCCAAATAGTCTCACCCGACTATTAAATTTTTAAATCATATAGCCCCATCTGGCCGCCAAAACTGATTTACCAAAACTTGTCTCAGATACCAGGAACCCTGTTAATCCAGCATTTGAATCCTAGGGGAGCAAGTCAAAGTCAAACAGACTCACCCGACTATTTTAACTTAAAACATACAGACTTAAGTAGCTGTTAAAACTGTTTTACCAAAACTTTTTTTAGATTCCAGGAGCCCCGCCAATCTGGCATGTGCCGCCTAGGGGAGAAAGTCAAAACCAAACAGGCTCACCCGAGAATTTAATCTTAAAACATACAGCCCCATCTGGCTGCCAAAACTGATTTACCAAAACTTGTCTTACATACCAGGAACCCTGTTATTCCAGCATTTGCATCCTAGGGGCGCAAGTCAAAGCCAAACACGCTCATCCGACTACTTAATCTTAAAGCATACAACCTTACCTAGCTGTCAAAACTGTTTTACCAAAACTTGTCTTAGATTCCAGGAGCCCCGCCAATCTGGCATGTACAGCCTAGGGGAGCAAGTCAAAGCCAACCAGGCTCATCCGACTATTTAATCCTAAAACATATAGCCCCATCTGGCCGCCAAAACTGATTTACCAAAACTTGTCTCAGATACCAGGAACCTTGTTAATCTAGCATTTGCAGCCTAGGGGAGCAAGGCAAAGCCAAATAGCCTCACCCGACTATTAAATCTTAACACATTCAGCCTCACCTGGAACTCAAAATTGCCTTACCAAAACTTGTTTCAGATACCAAGAACCCTGTTTATCCAGCATTTGCATCCTAGGAGCGCAAGTCAAAGCCAAACAGGCTCACCCGACTATTAAATCTTAAAACATATAGCCCCATAGACGCCAAAACTGATTTACCAAAACTTGTCTTAAATACCAGGAACCCTGTTATGCCAGCATTTGCATCCTAGGGGCGCAAGTCAAAGCCAAACACGCTCACCCGACTATTTAATCTTAAAGCATACAGCCTTACCTAGCCGTCAAAACTGTTTTACCAAACTTTGTCTTAGATTCCAGGAGCCCCGCCAATCTGGCATGTGGAGCCTAGGGGAGCAAGTCAAAGCCAAACAGGCTCACCCGACAATTTAATCTTAATACACACATACTTACGTAGCTGCCAAAACTGCTTTACCAAAACTTGCCTTAGAAACCAGGAGCCCTGTTAATCTAGCATTTGCAGCCTAGGGGAGCAAGTCAAAGCGAAACAGGCTCATCCGACTATTTAGTCCGAAAACATATAGCCCCATCTGGCCGCCAAGACTGATTTACCAAAACTTGTCTCAGATACCAGGAACCCTGTTAATCCAGCATTTGCATCCTAGGGGAGCAAGTCAAAGTCAAACAGACTCACCCGACTATTTAAACTTAAAACATACAGACTTACGTAGCTGTTAAAACTGTTTTACCAAAACTTTTTTTAGATTCCAGGAGCCCCGCCAATCTGGCATGTGCCGCCTAGGGGAGAAAGTCAAAACCAAACAGGCTCACCCGAGAATTTAATCTTAAAACATACAGCCCCATCTGGCGGCCAAAACTGATTTACCAAAACTTGTCTTACATACCAGGAACCCTGTTATTCCAGCATTTGCATCCTAGGGGCGCAAGTCAAAGCCAAACACGCTCATCCGACTACTTAATCTTAAAGCATACAACCTTACCTAGCTGTCAAAACTGTTTTACCAAAACTTGTCTTAGATTCCAGGAGCCCCGCCAATCTGGCATGTACAGCCTAGGGGAGCAAGTCAAAGCCAACCAGGCTCATCCGACTATTTAATCCTAAAACATATAGCCCCATCTGGCCGCCAAAACTGATTTACCAAAACTTGTCTCAGATACCAGGAACCTTGTTAATCTAGCATTTGAAGCCTAGGGGAGCAAGGCAAAGCCAAATAGCCTCACCCGACTATTAAATCTTAACACATTCAGCCTCACCTGGAACTCAAAATTGCCTTACCAAAACTTGTTTCAGATACCAAGAACCCTGTTTATCCAGCATTTGCATCCTAGGAGCGCAAGTCAAAGCCAAACAGGCTCACCCGACTATTAAATCTTAAAACATATAGCCCCATAGACGCCAAAACTGATTTACCAAAACTTGTCTTAAATACCAGGAACCCTGTTATGCCAGCATTTGCATCCTAGGGGCGCTAGTCAAAGCCAAACACGCTCACCCGACTATTTAATCTTAAAGCATACAGCCTTACCTAGCTGTCAAAACTGTTTTACCAAACTTTGTCTTAGATTCCAGGAGCCCCGCCAATCTGGCATGTGGAGCCGAGGGGAGCAAGTCAAAGCCAAACAGGCTCACCCGACAATTTAATCTTAATACACACATACTTACGTAGCTGCCAAAACTGCTTTACCAAAACTTGCCTTAGAAACCAGGAGCCCTGTTAATCTAGCATTTGCAGCCTAGGGGAGCAAGTCAAAGCGAAACAGGCTCATCCGACTATTTAGTCCGAAAACATATAGCCCCATCTGGCCGCCAAGACTGATTTACCAAAACTTGTCTCAGATACCAGGAACCCTGTTAATCCAGCATTTGCATCCTAGGGGAGCAAGTCAAAGTCAAACAGACTCACCCGACTATTTAAACTTAAAACATACAGACTTACGTAGCTGTTAAAACTGTTTTACCAAAACTTTTTTTAGATTCCAGGAGCCCCGCTAATCTGGCATGTGCCGCCTAGGGGAGAAAGTCAAAACCAAACAGGCTCACCCGAGAATTTAATTTTATATCATACAGCCCCATCTGGCTGCCAAAACTGATTTACCAAAACTTGTCTTAGATACCAGGAACCCTGTTATTCCAGCATTTGCATCCTAGGGGCGCAAGTCAAAGCCAAACACGCTCATCCGACTACTTAATCTTAAAGCATACAACCTTACCTAGCTGTCAAAACTATTTTACCAAAACTTGTCTTAGATTCCAGGAGCCCTGCCAATCTGGCATGTACAGCCTAGGGGAGCAAGTCAAAGCCAACCAGGCTCATCCGACTATTTAATCCTAAAACATATTGCCCCATCTGGCCGCCAAAACTGATTTACCAAAACTTGTCTCAGATACCAGGAACCCTGTTAATCTAGCATTTGCAGCCTAGGGGAGCAAGGCAAAGCCAAATAGCCTCACCCGACTATTAAATCTTAACACATTCAGCCTCACCTGGAACTCAAAATTGCCTTACCAAAACTTGTTTCAGATACCAAGAACCCTGTTTATCCAGCATTTGCATCCTAGGAGCGCAAGTCAAAGCCAAACAGGCTCACCCGACTATTAAATCTTAAAACATATAGCCTTACCTAGCTGTCAAAACTGTTTTATCAAAACTTGTCTCAAATACCAGGAACACTGTTAATCTAGCATTTGCAGCCTAGGGGAGGAAAACAAAGCCAAATAGCCTCACCCGACTATTAAATTTTAACTCATTCAGCCACACCTGGAACTCAAAATTGCCTTACCAAAACTTATCTCAGATACCAGGAACCCTGTTTATCCTTAAAACATATAGCCCCATAGACGCCAAAACTGATTTACCAAAACTTGTCTTAAATACCAGGAACCCTGTTATGCCAGCATTTGCATCCTAGGGGAGCAAGTCAAAGCCAAACAGGCTCACCCGACTATTTAATCTTAAAGCATACAGCCTTACCTAGCTGTCAAAACTGTTTTATCAAAACTTGTCTCAAATACCAGGAACACTGTTAATCTAGCATTTGCAGCCTAGGGGAGGAAAACAAAGCCAAATAGCCTCACCCGACTATTAAATTTTAACTCATTCAGCCACACCTGGAACTCAAAATTGCCTTACCAAAACTTATCTCAGATACCAGGAACCCTGTTTATCCTTAAAACATATAGCCCCATAGACGCCAAAACTGATTTACCAAAACTTGTCTTAGATACCAGGAACCCTGTTATTCCAGCATTTGCATCCTAGGGGCGCAAGTCAAAGCCAAACACGCTCATCCGACTATTTAATCTTAAAGCATACAGCCTTACCTAGCTGTCAAAACTGTTTTACCAAAACTTGTCTTAGACTCCAGGAGCACCGCCAATCTGGCATGTGCCGCCTAGGGGAGAAAGTCAAAGCCAAACAGGCTCACCCGACAATTTAATCTTAAAACACACATACTTACGTAGCTGCCAAAACTGCTTTACCAAAACTTGCCTTAGAAACCAGGAGCCCTGTTAATCTAGCATTTGCAGCCTAGGGGAGCAAGTCAAAGCGAAACAGGCTCATCCGACTATTTAATCTTAAAACATACAGACTTACGTAGTTGCCAAAGCTGCTTTACCAAAACTTGTCTCAGATACCAGGAACCCTGTTCATGCAGCATTTGCATGCAAGGGGCGCAAGTCAAAGCCAAACACGCTCAGTCTTAAAGCATACAGCCTTACCTAGCTGTCAAAACTGTTTTACCAAAACTTGTCTTAGATTCCAGGAGCCCCGCCAATCTGGCATGTGGAGCCTAGGGGAGCAAGTCAAAGCCAAACAGGCTCACCCGACAATTTAATCTTAATACACACATACTTACGTAGCTGCCAAAACTGCTTTACCAAAACTTGCCTTAGAAACCAGGAGCCCTGTTAATCTAGCATTTGCAGCCTAGGGGAGCAAGTCAAAGCGAAACAGGCTCATCCGACTATTTAGTCCGAAAACATATAGCCCCATCTGGCCGCCAAGACTGATTTACCAAAACTTGTCTCAGATACCAGGAACCCTGTTAATCTAGCATTTGCAGCCTAGGGGAGCAAAACAAAGCCAAATAGTCTCACCCGACTATTAAATTTTAACTCATTCAGCCACACCTGGAACTCAAAACTGACTTACCAAAACATGTCTTAGATACCAGGAACCCTGTTATTCCAGCATTTGCATCCTAGGGGCGCAAGTCAAAGCCAAACATCCTCACCCGACTAGTTAATCTTAAAGCATACAGCCTTACCTAGCTGTCAAAACTGTTTTATCAAAACTTGTCTCAGATACCAGGAACACTGTTAATCTAGCATTTGCAGCCTAGGGGAGCAAAACAAAGCCAAATAGCCTCACCTGACTATTAAATTTTACCTCATTCAGCCACACCTGGAACTCAAAATTGCCTTACCAAAACTTGTCTCAGATACCAGGAACCCTGTTTATCCTTTAAACATATAGCCCCATAGACGCCAAAACTGATTTACCAAAACTTGTCTTAGATACCAGGAACCCTGTTATTCCAGCATTTGCATCCTAGGGGCGCAAGTCAAAGCCAAACACGCTCATCCGACTATTTAATCTTAAAGCATACAGCCTTACCTAGCTGTCAAAACTATTTTACCAAAACTTGTCTTAGACTCCAGGAGCCCAGCCTATCTGGCATGTGGAGCCTAGGGGAGCAAGTCAAAGCCAAACAGGCTCACCCGACAATTTAATCTTAAAACATACAGATTTACGTAGCTGCCAAAACTGCTTTACCATAACTTGCCTTAGAAACCAGGAGCCCTGTTAATCTAGCATTTGCAGCCTAGGGGAGAAGTCAAAGCCAAACAGGCTCATCCGACTATTTAATCCTAAAACATATAGCCCCATCTGGCCGCCAAGACTGATTTACCAAAACTTATCTCAGATACCAGGAACCCTGTTAATCTAGCATTTGCAGCCTAGGGGAGCAAAACAAAGCCAAATAGCCTCACCCGACTATTAAATTTTAACTCATTCAGCCACACCTGGAACGCAAAATTGCCTTACCAAAACTTGTCTCAGATACCAGGAACCCTGTTAATCCAGCATTTGCATCCTAGGGGCGCAAGTCAAAGCCAAACAGGCTCACCAAACTATTAAATCTTAAGACATATAGCCCCATCTGGCCGCCAAAACTGACTTACCAAAACATGTCTTAGATACCAGGAACCCTGCTAATCCAGCATTTGCATCCTAGGGGCGCAACTCAAAGCCAAACAGGCTCAACTGACTATTTAATCTTAAAACATACAGTCTTGCCCAGCTGTCAAAACTGTTTTACCAAACCTTGTCTTAGATTCCAGGAGCCACGCCAATCTGGCATGCGGAGCCTAAGGGAGCAAGTCAAAGCCAAACAGGCTCACCCGACAATTTAATCTTAAAACATACAGACTTACGTAGTTGCCAAAGCTGCTTTACCAAAACTTGTCTCAGATACAAGGAACCCTGTTCAGCATTTGCATTCTAGGGGCGCAAGTCAAAGCCAAACAGGCTCTCCCGACTATTAAATCTTAAAACATATAGCCCCATCTCGCCGCCAAAAATGATTTACCACAACTTGTCTTAGATACCAGGAGCCCTGTTATTCCAGCATTTGCATCCTAGGGGCGCAAGTCAAAGCCAAACACGCTCAGTCTTAAAGCATACAGCCTTACCTAGCTGTCAAAACTGTTTTACCAAAACTTGTCTTAGATTCCAGGAGCACCGCCAATCTGGCATGTGCAGCCTAGTGGAGCAAGTCAAAGCCAAACAGGCTCATCCGACTATTTAATCCTAAAACATATAGCCCCATCTTGCCGCCAAAACTGATTTACCAAAACTTATCTCAGTTACCAGGAACCCTGTTAATCTAGCATTTGCAGCCTAGGGGAGCAAGACAAAGCCAAATAGTCTCACCCGACTATTAAATTTTTAAATCATATAGCCCCATCTGGCCGCCAAAACTGATTTACCACAACTTGTCTCAGATACCAGGAACCCTGTTATTCCAGCATTTGCATCCTAGGGGCGCAAGTCAAAGCCAAACACGCTCATCCGACTACGTAATCTTAATGCATACAACCTTACCTAGCTGTCAAAACTGTTTTACCAAAACTTGTCTTAGATTCCAGGAGACCCGCCAATCTGGCATGTACAGCCTAGGGGAGCAAGTCAAAGCCAACCAGGCTCATCCGACTATTTAATCCTAAAACATATAGCCCCATCTGGCCGCCAAAACTGATTTACCAAAACTTGTCTCAGATACCAGGAACCCTGTTAATCTAGCATTTGCAGCCTAGGGGAGCAAGGCAAAGCCAAATAGCCTCACCCGACTATTAAATCTTAACACATTCAGCCTCACCTGGAACTCAAAATTGCCTTACCAAAACTTGTTTCAGATACCAAGAACCCTGTTTATCCAGCATTTGCATCCTAGGAGCGCAAGTCAAAGCCAAACAGGCTCTCCCGACTATTAAATCTTAAAACATATAGCCCCATCTCGCCGCCAAAAATGATTTACCAAAACTTGTCTTAGATACCAGGAGCCCTGTTATTCCAGCATTTGCATCCTAGGGGCGCAAGTCAAAGCCAAACACGCTCAGTCTTAAAGCATACAGCCTTACCTAGCTGTCAAAACTGTTTTACCAAAACTTGTCTTAGATTCCAGGAGCACCGCCAATCTGGCATGTGCAGCCTAGTGGAGCAAGTTAAAGCCAAACAGGCTCATCCGACTATTTAATCCTAAAACATATAGCCCCATCTTGCCGCCAAAACTGATTTACCAAAACTTATCTCAGTTACCAGGAACCCTGTTAATCTAGCATTTGCAGCCTAGGGGAGCAAGACAAAGCCAAATAGTCTCACCCGACTATTAAATTTTTAAATCATATAGCCCCATCTGGCCGCCAAAACTGATTTACCAAAACTTGTCTCAGATACCAGGAACCCTGTTATTCCAGCATTTGCATCCTAGGGGCGCAAGTCAAAGCCAAACACGCTCATCCGACTACTTAATCTTAAAGCATACAACCTTACCTAGCTGTCAAAAATGTTTTACCAAAACTTGTCTTAGATTCCAGGAGCCCCGCCAATCTGGCATGTACAGCCTAGGGGAGCAAGTCAAAGCCAACCAGGCTCATCCGACTATTTAATCCTAAAACATATAGCCCCATCTGGCCGCCAAAACTGATTTACCAAAACTTGTCTCAGATACCAGGAACCCTGTTAATCTAGCATTTGCAGCCTAGGGGAGCAAGGCAAAGCCAAATAGCCTCACCCGACTATTAAATCTTAACACATTCAGCTTCACCTGGAACTCAAAATTGCCTTACCAAAACTTGTTTCAGATACCAAGAACCCTGTTTATCCAGCATTTGCATCCTAGGAGCGCAAGTCAAAGCCAAACAGGCTCACCCGACTATTAAATCTTAAAACATATAGCCCCATAGACGCCAAAACTGATTTACCAAAACTTGTCTTAAATACCAGGAACCCTGTTATGCCAGCATGTGCATCCTAAGGGCGCAAGTCAAAGCCAAACACGCTCACCCGACTATTTAATCTTAAAGCATACAGCCTTACCTAGCTGTCAAAACTGTTTTACCAAAACTTGTCTTAGATTCCAGGAGCCCCGTCAATCTGGCATGTGGAGCCTAGGGGAGCAAGTCAAGGCCAAACAGGCTCACCCGACAATTTAATCTTAATACACACATACTTACGTAGCTGCCAAAACTGCTTTACCAAAACTTGCCTTAGAAACCAGGAGCCCTGTTAATCTAGCATTTGCAGCCTAGGGGAGCAAGTCAAAGCGAAACAGGCTCATCCGACTATTTAGTCCTAAAACATATAGCCCCATCTGGCCGCCAAGACTGATTTACCAAAACTTGTCTCAGATACCATGAACCCTGTTAATCTAGCATTTGCAGCCTAGGGGAGCAAAACAAAGCCAAATAGCCTCACCCGACTATTAAATTTTAACTCATTCAGCCACACCTGGAACTCAAAACTGACTTACCAAAACATGTCTTAGATACCAGGAACCCTGTTATTCCAGCATTTGCATCCTAGGGGCGCAAGTCACAGCCAAACATCCTCACCCGACTATTTAATCTTAAAGCATACAGCCTTACCTAGCTGTCAAAACTGTTTTATCAAAACTTGTCTCAGATACCAGGAACACTGTTAATCTAGCATTTGCAGCCTAGGGGAGCAAAACAAAGCCAAATAGCCTCACCCGACTATTAAATTTTAACTCATTCAGCCACACCTGGAACTCAAAATTGCCTTACTAAAACTTGTCTCAGATACCAGGAACCCTGTTAATCTAGCATTTGCAGCCCAGGGGAGCAAAACAAAGCCAAATAGCCTCACCCGACTATTAAATTTTAACTCATTCAGCCACACCTGGAACTCAAAATTGCCTTACCAAAACTTGTCTCAGATACCAGGAACACTGTTTATCCTTAAGACATATAGCCCCATAGACGCCAAAACTGATTTACCAAAACTTGTCTTAGATACCAGGAACCCTGATATTCCAGCATTTGCATCCTAGGGGCGCAAGTCAAAGCCAAACACGCTCACCCGACTATTTAATCTTAAAGCATACAGCCTTACCTAGCTGTCAAAACTGTTTTACCAAAACTTGTCTTAGACTCCAGGAGCCCCGCCTATCTGGCATGTGGAGCCTAGGGGAGCAAGTCAAAGCCAAACAGGCTCACCCGACAATTTAATCTTAAAACATACAGATTTACGTAGCTGCCAAAACTGCTTTACCAAAACTTTCCTTAGAAACCAGGAGCCCTGTTAATCTAGCATTTGCAGCCTAGGGGAGCAAGTCAAAGCCAAACAGGCTCATCCGCCTATTAAATCCTAAAACATATAGCCCCATCTGGCCACCAAGACTGATTTACCAAAACTTGTCTCAGATACCAGGAACCCTGTTAATCTAGCATTTGCAGCCCAGGGGAGCAAAACAAAGCCAAATAGCCTCACCCGACTATTAAATTTGAATTCATTCAGCCACACCTGGAACTCAAAATTGCCTTACCAAAACTTGTCTCAGATACCAGGAACCCTGTTAATCCAGCATTTGCATCCTAGGGGCGCAAGTCAAAGCCAAACCGGCTCACCAAACTATTAAATCTTAAGACATATAGCCCCATCTGGCCGCCAAAACTGACTTACCAAAACATGTCTTAGATACCAGGAACCCTGCTAATCCAGCATTTGCATCCTATGGGCGCAACTCAAAGCCAAACAGGCTCAACTGACTATTTAATCTTAAAACATACAGTCTTGCCCAGCTGTCAAAACTGTTTTACCAAGCCCTGTCTTAGATTCCAGGAGCCAAGCCAATCTGGCATGTGGAGCCTAAGGGAGCAAGTCAAAGCCAAACAGGCTCACCCGACAATTTAATCTTAAAACATACAGACCTACGTAGTTGCCAAAGCTGCTTTACCAAAACTTGTCTCAGATACCAGGAACCCTGTTCATGCAGCATTTGCATCCTAGGGGCGCAAGTCAAAGCCAAACAGGCTCTCCCGACTATTAAATCTTAAAACATATAGCCCCATCTCGCTGCCAAAAATGATTTACCAAAACTTGTCTTAGATACCAGGAGCCCTGTTATTCCAGCATTTGCATCCTAGGGGCGCAAGTCAAAGCCAAACACGCTCAGTCTTAAAGCATACAGCCTTACCTAGCTGTCAAAACTGTTTTACCAAAACTTGTCTTAGATTCCAGGAGCCAAGCCAATCTGGCATGTGGAGCCTAAGGGAGCAAGTCAAAGCCAAACAGGCTCACCCGACAATTTAATCTTAAAACATACAGACTTACGTAGTTGCCAAAGCTGCTTTACCAAAACTTGTCTCAGATACCAGGAACCCTGTTCATGCAGCATTTGCATCCTAGGGGAGCAAGACAAAGCCAAATAGTCTCACCCGACTATTAAATTTTTAAAACATATAGCCCCATCTGGCCGCCAAAACTGATTTACCAAAACTTGTCTCAGATACCAGGAACCCTGTTAATCCAGCATTTGAATCCTAGGGGAGCAAGTCAAAGTCAAACAGACTCACTCGACTATTTTAACTTAAAACATACAGACTTAGGTAGCTGTTAAAACTGTTTTACCAAAACTTTTTTTAGATTCCAGGAGCCCCGCCAATCTGGCATGTGCCGCCTAGGGGAGAAAGTCAAAGCCAAACAGGCTCACCCGAAAATTTAATCTTAAAACATACAGACCCATCTGGCTGCCAAAACTGATTTACCAAAACTTGTCTTAGATACCAGGAACCCTGTTATTCCAGCATTTGCATCCTAGGGGCGCAAGTCAAAGCCAAACACGCTCAGTCTTAAAGCATACAGCCTTACCTAGCTGTCAAAACTGTTTTACCAAAACTTGTCTTAGATTCCAGGAGCCAAGCCAATCTGGCATGTGGAGCCTAAGGGAGCAAGTCAAAGCCAAACAGGCTCACCCGACAATTTAATCTTAAAACATACAGACTTACGTAGTTGCCAAAGCTGCTTTACCAAAACTTGTCTCAGATACCAGGAACCCTGTTCATGCAGCATTTGCATCCTAGGGGAGCAAGACAAAGCCAAATAGTCTCACCCGACTATTAAATTTTTAAAACATATAGCCCCATCTGGCCGCCAAAACTGATTTACCAAAACTTGTCTCAGATACCAGGAACCCTGTTAATCCAGCATTTGAATCCTAGGGGAGCAAGTCAAAGTCAAACAGACTCACTCGACTATTTTAACTTAAAACATACAGACTTAGGTAGCTGTTAAAACTGTTTTACCAAAACTTTTTTTAGATTCCAGGAGCCCCGCCAATCTGGCATGTGCCGCCTAGGGGAGAAAGTCAAAGCCAAACAGGCTCACCCGAAAATTTAATCTTAAAACATACAGACCCATCTGGCTGCCAAAACTGATTTACCAAAACTTGTCTTAGATACCAGGAACCCTGTTATTCCAGCATTTGCATCCTAGGGGCGCAAGTCAAAGCCAAACACGCTCATCCGACTACTTAATCTTAAAGCATACAACCTTACCTAGCTGTCAAAACTGTTTTACCAAAACTTGTCTTAGATTCCAGGAGCCCCGCCAATCTGGCATGTGGAGCCTAGGGGAGCAAGTCAAAGCCAAACAGGCTCACCCGACAATTTAATCTTAAAACACACATACTTACGTAGCTGCCAAAACTGCTTTACCAAAACTTGTCTTAGATTCCAGGAGCCCCGCCAATCTGGCATGTACAGCCTAGGGGAGCAAGTCAAAGCCAACCAGGCTCATTCGACTATTTAATCCTAAAACATATAGCCCCATCTGGCCGCCAAAACTGATTTACCAAAACTTGTCTCAGATACCAGGAACCCTGTTAATCTAGCATTTGCAGCCTAGGGGAGCAAGGCAAAGCCAAATAGCCTCACCCGACTATTAAATCTTAACACATTCAGCCTCACCTGGAACTCAAAATTGCCTTACCAAAACTTGTTTCAGATACCAAGAACCCTGTTTATCCAGCATTTGCATCCTAGGAGCGCAAGTCAAAGCCAAATAGGTTCACCCGACTATTAAATCTTAAAACATATAGCCCCATAGACGTCAAAACTGATATACCAAAACTTGTCTTAAATACCACGAACCCTGTTATGCCAGCATTTGCATCCTAGGGGCGCAAGTCAAAGCCAAACACGCTCACCCGACTATTTAATCTTAAAGCATACAGCCTAACCTAGCTGTCAAAACTGTTTTACCAAAACTTGTCTTAGATTCCAGGAGCCCCGCCAATCTGGCATGTGGAGCCTAGGGGAGCAAGTCAAAGCCAAACAGGCTCACCCGACAATTTAATCTTAAAACACACATACTTACGTAGCTGCCAAAACTGCTTTACCAAAACTTGTCTTAGATTCCAGGAGCCCCGCCAATCTGGCATGTACAGCCTAGGGGAGCAAGTCAAAGCCAACCAGGCTCATTCGACTATTTAATCCTAAAACATATAGCCCCATCTGGCCGCCAAAACTGATTTACCAAAACTTGTCTCAGATACCAGGAACCCTGTTAATCTAGCATTTGCAGCCTAGGGGAGCAAGGCAAAGCCAAATAGCCTCACCCGACTATTAAATCTTAACACATTCAGCCTCACCTGGAACTCAAAATTGCCTTACCAAAACTTGTTTCAGATACCAAGAACCCTGTTTATCCAGCATTTGCATCCTAGGAGCGCAAGTCAAAGCCAAATAGGTTCACCCGACTATTAAATCTTAAAACATATAGCCCCATAGACGTCAAAACTGATATACCAAAACTTGTCTTAAATACCACGAACCCTGTTATGCCAGCATTTGCATCCTAGGGGCGCAAGTCAAAGCCAAACACGCTCACCCGACTATTTAATCTTAAAGCATACAGCCTAACCTAGCTGTCAAAACTGTTTTACCAAAACTTGTCTTAGATTCCAGGAGCCCCGCCAATCTGGCATGTGGTGCCTAGGGGAGCAAGTCAAAGCCAAACAGGCTCACCCGACAATTTCATCTTAAAACACACATACTTACGTAGCTGCCAAAACTGCTTTACCAAAACTTGCCTTAGAAACCAGGAGCCCTGCTAATCTAGCATTTGCAGCCTAGGGGAGCAAGTCAAAGCGAAACAGGCTCATCCGACTATTTAGTCCTAAAACATATAGCCCCATCTGGCAGCCAAGACTGATTTACCAAAACTTGTCTCAGATACCAGGAACACTGTTAATCTAGCATTTGCAGCCTAGGGGAGCAAAACAAAACCAAATAGCCTCACCCGACTATTAAATTTTAACTCATTCAGCCACACCTGGAACTCAAAACTGACTTACCAAAACATGTCTTAGATACCAGGAACCCTGTTATTCCAGCATTTGCATCCTTGGGGCGCAAGTCAAAGCCAAACATCCTCACCCGACTATTTAATCTTAAAGCATACAGCCTTACCTAGCTGTCAAAACTGTTTTATCAAAACTTGTCTCAGATACCAGGAACACTGTTAATCTAGCATTTGCAGCCTAGGGGAGCAAAACAAAGCCAAATAGCCTCACCCGACTATTAAATTTTAACTCATTCAGCCACACCTGGAACTCAAAATTGCCTTACCAAAACTTGTCTCAGATACCAAGAACCCTGTTTATCCAGCATTTGCATCCTAGGAGCGCAAGTCAAAGCCAAACAGGCTCACCCGAGTATTAAATCTTAAAACATATAGCCCCATAGACGCCAAAACTGATTTACCAAAACTTGTCTTAGATACCAGGAACCCTGTTATGCCAGCATTTGCATCCTAGGGGCGCAAGTCAAAGCCAAACACCCTCACCCGACTATTTAATCTTAAAGCATACAGCCTAACCTAGCTGTCGAAACTGTTTTACCAAAACTTGTCTTAGATTCCAGGAGCCCCGCCAATCTGGCATGTGGAGCCTAGGGGAGCAAGTCAAAGCCAAACAGGCTCACCCGACAATTTAATCTTAAAACACACATACTTACGTAGCTGCCAAAATCGCTTTACCAAAACTTGCCTTAGAAACCAGGAGCCCTGTTAATCTAGCATTTGCAGCCTAGGGGAGCAAGTCAAAGCGAAACAGGCTCATCCGACTATTTAGTCCTAAAACATATAGCCCCATCTGGCCGCCAAGACTGATTTACCAAAACTTGTCTCAGATTCCAGGAACCCTGTTAATCTAGCATTTGCAGCCTAGGGGAGCAAAACAAAGCCAAATAGCCTCACCCGACTATTAAATTTTAACACATTCAGCCACACCTGGAACTCAAAACTGACTTACCAAAACATGTCTTAGATACCAGGAACCCTGTTATTCCAGCATTTGCATCCTAGGGGCGCAAGTCAAAGCCAAACAGGCTCACCCGACAATTTAATCTTAAAACACACATACTTACGTAGCTGCCAAAATCGCTTTACCAAAACTTGCCTTAGAAACCAGGAGCCCTGTTAATCTAGCATTTGCAGCCTAGGGGAGCAAGTCAAAGCGAAACAGGCTCATCCGACTATTTAGTCCTAAAACATATAGCCCCATCTGGCCGCCAAGACTGATTTACCAAAACTTGTCTCAGATTCCAGGAACCCTGTTAATCTAGCATTTGCAGCCTAGGGGAGCAAAACAAAGCCAAATAGCCTCACCCGACTATTAAATTTTACCTCATTCAGCCACACCTGGAACTCAAAATTGCCTTACCAAAACTTGTCTCAGATACCAGGAACCCTGTTTATCCTTAAAACATATAGCCCCATAGACGACAAAACTGATTTACCAAAACTTGTCTTAGATACCAGGAACCCGGTTATTCCAGCATTTGCATCCTAGGGGCGCAAGTCAAAGCCAAACACGCTCACCCGACTATTTAATCTTAAAGCATACAGCCTTACCTAGCTGTCAAAACCGTTTTACCAGAACTTGTCTTAGACTCCAGGAGCCCCGCCTATCTGGCATGTGGAGCCTAGGGGAGCAAGTCAAAGCCAAACAGGCTCACCCGACAATTTAATCTTAAAACATACAGATTTACTTAGCTGCCAAAACTGCTTTACCAAAACTTGCCTTAGAAACCAGGAGCCCTGTTAATCTAGCATTTGCAGGCTAGGGGAGCAAGACAAAGCCAAACAGGCTCATCCGACTATTTAATCCTAAAACTTATTGCCCCATCTGGCCGCCAAGACTGATTTACCAAAACTTGTCTCAGATACCAGGAACCCTGTTAATCTAGCATTTGCAGCCTAGGGGAGCAAAACAAAGCCAAATAGCCTCACCCGACAATTAAATTTTAACTCATTCAGCCACACCTGGAACTCAAAATTGCCTTACCAAAACTTGTCTCAGATACCAGGAACCCTGTTAATCCAGCATTTGCATCCTAGGGGCGCAAGTCAAAGCCAAACAGGCTCACCAAACTATTCAATCTTAAGACATATAGCCCCATCTGGCCGCCAAAACTGACTTACCAAAACATGTCTTAGATACTAGCAACTCAAAGCCAAACAGGCTCAACTGACTATTTAATCTTAAAACATACCGTCTTGTCCAGCTGTCAAAACTGTTTTACCAAACCTTGTCTTAGATTCCAGGAACCAAGCCAATCTGGCATGTGGAGCCTAGGGGAGCAAGTCAAAGCCAAACAGGCTCACCCGACAATTTAATCTTAAAACATACAGACTTACGTAGTTGCCAAAGCTGCTTTACCAAAACTTGTCTCAGATACAATGAACCCTGTTCACGCAGCATTTGCATGCTAGGGGCGCAAGTCAGAGCCAAACAGGCTCTCCCGACTATTAAATCTTAAAACATATAGCCCCATCTCGCCGCCAAAAATGATTTACCAAAACTTGTCTTAGATACCAGGAGCCCTGTTATTCCAGCATTTGCATCCTAGGGGCGCAAGTCAAAGCCAAACACGCTCAGTCTTAAAGCATACAGCCTTACCTAGCTGTCAAAACTGTTTTACCAAAACTTGTCTTAGATTCCAGGAGCACCGCCAATCTGGCATGTGCAGCCTAGTGGAGCAAGTCAAAGCCAAACAGGCTCATCCGACTATTTAATCCTAAAACATATTGCCCCATCTTGCCACCAAAACTGATTTACCAAAACTTATCTCAGTTACCAGGAACCCTGTTAATCTAGCATTTGCAGCTTAGGGGAGCAAGACAAAGCCAAATAGTCTCACCCGACTATTAAATTTTTAAAACATATAGCCCCATCTGGCCGCCAAAACTGATTTACCAAAACTTGTCTCAGATACCAGGAACCCTGTTAATCCAGCATTTGAATCCTAGGGGAGCAAGACAAAGCCAAACAGGCTCATCCGACTATTTAATCCTAAAACATATTGCCCCATCTTGCCACCAAAATTGATTTACCAAAACTTATCTTAGTTACCAGGAACCCTGTTAATCTAGCATTTGCAGCTTAGGGGAGCAAGACAAAGCCAAATAGTCTCACCCGACTATTAAATTTTTAAAACATATAGCCCCATCTGGCCGCCAAAACTGATTTACCAAAACTTGTCTCAGATACCAGGAACCCTGTTAATCCAGCATTTGAATCCTACGGGAGCAAGTCAAAGTCAAACAGACTCACCCGACTATTTTAACTTAAAACATACAGACTTACGTAGCTGTTAAAACTGTTTTACCAAAACTTTTTTTAGATTCCGGGAGCCCCGCCAATCTGGCATGTGCCGCCTAGGGGAGAAATTCAAAACCAAACAGGCTCACCCGAGAATTTAATCCTAAAACATACAGCCCCATCTGGCTGCCAAAACTGCTTTACCAAAACTTGCCTTAGAAACCAGGAGCCCTGTTAATCTAGCATTTGCAGCCTAGGGGAGCAAGTCAAAGCAAAATAGTCTCACCCGACTATTAAGTCTGAACACATTCAGCCTCACCTGGAATTCAGAATTGCTTTACCAAAACTTGTCTCAGATTCCAGGAACCCTGGTTATCCATCATTTGCATCCTAGGGGCGCAAGTCAAAGCCAAACAGGCTCACCCGACTATTAAATCTTAAAACATATAGCCCCATCTGGCCGCCAAAACTTATTTACCAAAACTTGTCTTAGATACTAGCAACCCTGTTATTCCAGCATTTGCATCCTAGGGGCGCAAGTCAAAGCCAAACACGCTCATCCGACTACTTAATCTTAAAGCATACAACCTTACCTAGCTGTCAAAACTGTTTTACCAAAACTTGTCTTAGATTCCAGGAGCCCCGCCAATCTGGCATGTACAGCCTAGGGGAGCAAGTCAAAGCCAACCAGGCTCATCCGACTATTTAATCCTAAAACATATAGCCCCATCTGGCCGCCAAAACTGATTTACCAAAACTTGTCTCAGATACCAGGAACCCTGTTAATCTAGCATTTGCAGCCTAGGGGAGCAAGATAAAGCCAAATAACATCACCCGACTATTAAATCTTAACACATTCAGCCTCACCTGGAACTCAAAATTGCCTTACCAAAACTTGTTTCAGATACCAAGAACCCTGTTTATCCAGCATTTGCATCCTAGGAGCGCAAGTCAAAGCCAAACAGGCTCACCCGACTATTTAATCTTGAAACATTTAGCCCCATAGACGCCAAAACTGATTTACCAAAAATTGTCTTAGATACCAGGAACCCTGTTATTCCAGCATTTGCATCCTAGGGGCGCAAGTCAAAGCCAAACACGCTCACCCGACCATTTAATCTTAAAGCATACAGCCTTACCTAGCTGTCAAAACTGTTTTACCAAAACTTGTCTTAGATGCCAGGAGCCCCGCCAAGCCGGCATGTACAGCCTAGGGGAGCAAGTCAAAGTTAACCAGGCTCATCCGACTATTTAATCCTAAAACATATAGCCCCATCTGGCCGCCAAAACTGATTTACCAAAACTTGTCTCAGATACCAGGAACCCTGTTAATCTAGCACTTGCAGCCTAGGGGAGCAAGACAATGCCAAATAGCCTCACCCGACTATGAAATCTTAACACATTCAGCCTCACCTGGAACTCAAAATTGCCTTACCAAAACTTGTTTCAGATACCAAGAACCCTGTTTATCCAGCATTTGCATCCTAGGAGCGCAAGTCAAAGCCAAACAGGCTCACCGGACTATTAAATCTTAAAACATATAGCCCCATAGACGCTAAAACTGATTTACCAAAACTTGTCTTAGATACCAGGAACCCTGTTATTCCAGCATTTGCATCCTAGGGGCGCAAGTCAAAGCCAAACACGCTCACCCGACTATTTAATCTTAAAGCATACAGCCTTACCTAGCTGTCAAAACTGTTTTACCAAAACTTGTCTTAGATTCCAGGAGCCCCGCCAATCTGGCATGTGGAGCCTAGGGGAGCAAGTAAAAGCCAAACAGGCTCATCCGACTATTTAATCCTAAAACATATAGACCCATCTGGCCGCCAAGACTGATTTACCAAAACTTGTCTCAGATACCAGGAACCCTGTTAATCTAGCATTTGCAGCCTAGGGGAGCAAAACAAAGCCAAAAAGCCTCACATGACTATTAAATTTTAACTCATTCAGCCACACCTGGAACTCAAAATTGCCTTACCAAAACTTGTCTCAGATACCAGGAACCCTGTTAATCCAGCATTTGCATCCTAGGGGCGCAAGTCAAAGCCAAACAGGCTCACCAAACTATTAAATCTTAAAACATAAAGCCCCATCTGGCCGCCAAAACTGACTTACCAAAACATGTCTTAGATATCAGGAACCCTGTTATTCCAGCATTTGCATCCAAGGGGCGCAAGTCAAAGCCAAACACGCTCACCCGACTATTTAATCTTAAAACGTATAGCCCCATCTGGCCGCCAAAAATGATTTACCAAAACTTGTCTCAGATACCATGACCCCTGTTATTCCAGCATTTGCATCCTAGGGGCGCAAGTCAAAGCCAAACACGCTCACCCGACTATTTAATCTTAAATCATGCAGCCTTACCTAGCTGTCAAAACTGTTTTACCAAAACTTGTCTTAGATTCCAGGAGCCCCGCCAATCTGGCATGTGGAGCCTATGGGAGCAAGTCAAAGCCAAACAGGCTCACCCGACAATTTAATCTTAAAACATACAGACTACCATGAACCCTGTTAATCCAGCATTTGCATCCTAGGGGCGCAACTCAAAGCCAAACAGGCTCAACCGACTATTTAATCTTAAAACATACAGTCTTGCCCAGTTGTCAAAACTGTTTTACCAAGCCTTGTCTTAGATTCCAGGAGCCAAGCCAATCTGGCATGTGGAGTCAAAGCCAAACAGGCTCACCCGACAATTTAATCTTAATACATACAGACTTACGTAGTTGCCAAAGCTGTTTTCCAAAACTTGTCTCAGATGCCAGGAACCCTGATGATGCAGCATTTGCAGCCTAGGGGAGCAAGACAAAGCCAAACAGGCTCTCCCGACTATAAAAGCTTACAACATATAGCCCCATCTGGCCGCCAAAAATGATTTGCCAAAACTTGTCTTAGATACCAGGAACCCTGTTATTCCAGCATTTGCATACAAGGGGCGCAAGTCAAAGCCAAACACGCTCACTCGACTATTTAAACTTAAAGCATACACCCTTACCTAGCTGTCAAAACTGTTTTACCAAAATTTGTCTTAGATTCCAGGTGCACCGCCAATCTGGCATGTGCAGCCTAGTGGAGCAAGTCAAAGCCAAACAGGCTCATCCGACTATTAAGTCTTAAAACATTCAGCCTCACCTGGAACTCAAAATTGCCATACCAAAACTTGTTTCAGATACCAGGAACAATGTTAATCCAGCATTTGCATCCTAGGGGCGCAAGTCAAGGCCAAACACGCTCAGTCTTAAAGCATACAGCCTTACCTAGCTGTTAAAACTGTTTTACCAAAACTTTTTTTAGATTCCAGGAGCCCCGCCAATCTGGCATGTGCCGCCTAGGGGAGAAAGTCAAAACCAAACAGGCTCACCCGAGAATTTAATCTTAAAACATATAGCCCCATCTGGCCGCCAAAACTTATTTACCAAAACTTGTCTTAGATACTAGCAACCCTGTTATTCCAGCATTTGCATCCTAGGGGCGCAAGTCAAAGCCAAACACGCTCATCCGACTACTTAATCTTAAAGCATACAACCTTACCTAGCTGTCAAAACTGTTTTACCAAAACTTGTCTTAGATTCCAGGAGCCCCGCCAATCTGGCATGTACAGCCTAGGGGAGCAAGTCAAAGCCAACCAGGCTCATCCGACTATTTAATCCTAAAACATATAGCCCCATCTGGCCGCCAAAACTGATTTACCAAAACTTGTCTCAGATACCAGGAACCCTGTTAATCTAGCATTTGCAGCCTAGGGGAGCAAGACAAAGCCAAATAACATCACCCGACTATTAAATCTTAACACATTCAGCCTCACCTGGAACTCAAAATTGATACCAGGAACCCTGTTAATCTAGCACTTGCAGCCTAGGGGAGCAAGACAATGCCAAATAGCCTCACCCGACTATGAAATCTTAACACATTCAGCCTCACCTGGAACTCAAAATTGCCTTACCAAAACTTGTTTCAGATACCAAGAACCCTGTTTATCCAGCATTTGCATCCTAGGAGCGCAAGTCAAAGCCAAACAGGCTCACCGGACTATTAAATCTTAAAACATATAGCCCCATAGACGCTAAAACTGATTTACCAAAACTTGTCTTAGATACCAGGAACCCTGTTATTCCAGCATTTGCATCCTAGGGGCGCAAGTCAAAGCCAAACACGCTCACCCGACTATTTAATCTTAAAGCATACAGCCTTACCTAGCTGTCAAAACTGTTTTACCAAAACTTGTCTTAGATTCCAGGAGCCCCGCCAATCTGGCATGTGGAGCCTAGGGGAGCAAGTAAAAGCCAAACAGGCTCATCCGACTATTTAATCCTAAAACATATAGACCCATCTGGCCGCCAAGACTGATTTACCAAAACTTGTCTCAGATACCAGGAACCCTGTTAATCTAGCATTTGCAGCCTAGGGGAGCAAAACAAAGCCAAAAAGCCTCACATGACTATTAAATTTTAACTCATTCAGCCACACCTGGAACTCAAAATTGCCTTACCAAAACTTGTCTCAGATACCAGGAACCCTGTTAATCCAGCATTTGCATCCTAGGGGCGCAAGTCAAAGCCAAACAGGCTCACCAAACTATTAAATCTTAAAACATAAAGCCCCATCTGGCCGCCAAAACTGACTTACCAAAACATGTCTTAGATATCAGGAACCCTGTTATTCCAGCATTTGCATCCAAGGGGCGCAAGTCAAAGCCAAACACGCTCACCCGACTATTTAATCTTAAAACGTATAGCCCCATCTGGCCGCCAAAAATGATTTACCAAAACTTGTCTCAGATACCATGACCCCTGTTATTCCAGCATTTGCATCCTAGGGGCGCAAGTCAAAGCCAAACACGCTCACCCGACTATTTAATCTTAAAGCATGCAGCCTTACCTAGCTGTCAAAACTGTTTTACCAAAACTTGTCTTAGATTCCAGGAGCCCCGCCAATCTGGCATGTGGAGCCTATGGGAGCAAGTCAAAGCCAAACAGGCTCACCCGACAATTTAATCTTAAAACATACAGACTACCATGAACCCTGTTAATCCAGCATTTGCATCCTAGGGGCGCAACTCAAAGCCAAACAGGCTCAACCGACTATTTAATCTTAAAACATACAGTCTTGCCCAGTTGTCAAAATTGTTTTACCAAGCCTTGTCTTAGATTCCAGGAGCCAAGCCAATCTGGCATGTGGAGTCAAAGCCAAACAGGCTCACCCGACAATTTAATCTTAATACATACAGACTTACGTAGTTGCCAAAGCTGTTTTCCAAAACTTGTCTCAGATACCAGGAACCCTGATGATGCAGCATTTGCAGCCTAGGGGAGCAAGACAAAGCCAAACAGGCTCTCCCGACTATAAAAGCTTAAAACATATAGCCCCATCTGGCCGCCAAAAATGATTTGCCAAAACTTGTCTTAGATACCAGGAACCCTGTTATTCCAGCATTTGCATACAAGGGGCGCAAGTCAAAGCCAAACACGCTCACTCGACTATTTAAACTTAAAGCATACACCCTTACCTAGCTGTCAAAACTGTTTTACCAAAATTTGTCTTAGATTCCAGGAGCACCGCCAATCTGGCATGTGCAGCCTAGTGGAGCAAGTCAAAGCCAAACAGGCTCATCCGACTATTAAGTCTTAAAACATTCAGCCTCACCTGGAACTCAAAATTGCCATACCAAAACTTGTTTCAGATACCAGGAACAATGTTAATCCAGCATTTGCATCCTAGGGGCGCAAGTCAAGGCCAAACACGCTCAGTCTTAAAGCATACAGCCTTACCTAGCTGTTAAAACTGTTTTACCAAAACTTTTTTTAGATTCCAGGAGCCCCGCCAATCTGGCATGTGCCGCCTAGGGGAGAAAGTCAAAACCAAACAGGCTCACCCGAGAATTTAATCTTAAAACATACAGCCCCATCTGGCTGCCAAAACTGATTTACCAAAACTTGTCTTAGATACCAGGTACCCTGTTATTCCAGCATTTGCATCCTAGGGGCGCAAGTCAAAGCCAAACACGCTCATCCGACTACTTAATCTTAAAGCATACAACCTTACCTAGCTATCAAAACTGTTTTACCAAAACTTGTCTTAGATTCCAGGAGCCCCGCCAATCTGGCATGTACAGCCTAGTTGCCAAAGCTGCTTTACTAAAACTTGTCTCAGATACCAGGAACCCTGTTAATGCAGAATTTGCATCCTAGGGGCGCAAGTCAAAGCCAAATAGGCTCTCCCGACTATTAAATCTTAAAACATATAGCCATATCTGGCCGCCAAAAATGATTTACCAAAACTTGTCTTAGATACCAGGTACCCTGTTATTCCAGCATTTGCATCCTAGGGGCGCAAGTCAAAGCCAAACACGCTCATCCGACTACTTAATCTTAAAGCATACAACCTTACCTAGCTGTCAAAACTGTTTTACCAAAACTTGTCTTAGATTCCAGGAGCCCCGCCAATCTGGCATGTACAGCCTAGTTGCCAAAGCTGCTTTACCAAAACTTGTCTCAGATACCAGGAACCCTGTTAATGCAGCATTTGCATCCTAGGGGCGCAAGTCAAAGCCAAACACGCTCACCCGACTATTTAAACTGAAAGCATACAGCCTTACCTAGCTGTCAAAACTGTTTTACCAAAACTTGTCTTAGATTCCAGGAGCCCCGCCAATCTGGCATGTGGAGCCTAGGGGAGCAAGTCAAAGCCAAACAGGCTCTCCCGACAATTTAATCTTAAAACATACAGACTTACGTAGCTGCCAAAACTGCTTTACCAAAACTTGTCTTAGAAACCAGGAGCCCTGTTAATCTAGCATTTGCAGCCTAGGGGAGCAAGTCAAAGCAAAATAGTCTCACCCGACTATTAAGTCTTAACACATTCAGCCTCACCTGGAACTCAAAATTGCCTTACCAAAACTTGTTTCAGATACCAGGAACCCTGTTAATCCAGCATTTGCATCCTAGGGGCGCAACTCAAAGCCAAACAGGCTCAACCGACTATTTAATCTTAAAACATACAGTCTTGCCCAGCTGTCAAAACTGTTTTACCAAGCCTTGTCTTAGATTCCAGGAGCCAAGCCAATCTGGCATGTGGAGCCTAAGGGAGCAAGTCAAAGCCAAACAGGCTCACCCGACAATTTAATCTTAATACATACAGACTTACGTAGTTGCCAAAGCTGTTTTCCAAAACTTGTCTCAGATACCAGGAACCCTGTTGATGCAGCATTTGCAGCCTAGGGGAGCAAGACAAAGCCAAACAGGCTCTCCCGACTATAAAAGCTTAAAACATATAGCCCCATCTGGCCGCCAAAAATGATTTACCAAAACTTGTCTTAGATACCAGGAACCCTGTTATTCCAGCATTTGCATACTAGGGGCGCAAGTCAAAGCCAAACACGCTCATCCGACTATTTAATCTTAAAGCCTTACCTAGCTGTCAAAACTGTTTTACCAAAATTTGTCTTAGATTCCAGGAGCACCGCCAATCTGGCATGTGCAGCCTAGTGGAGCAAGTCAAAGCCAAACAGGCTCATCCGACTATTAAGTCTTAAAACATTCAGCCTCACCTGGAACTCAAAATTGACATACCAAAACTTGTTTCAGATACCAGGAACAATGTTAATCCAGCATTTGCATCCTAGGGGCGCAAGTCAAGGCCAAACACGCTCAGTCATAAAGCATACAGCCTTACCTATCTGTCAAAACTGTTTTACCAAAACTTGTCTTAGATTCCAGGAGCACCGCCAATCTGGCATGTGCAGCCTAGTGGAGCAAGTCAAATCCAAACAGGCTCATCCGACTATTTAATCCTAAAACATATAGCCCCATCTTGCCGCCAAAACTGATTCACCAAAACTTATCTCAGTTACCAGGAACCCTGTTAATCTAGCATTTGCAGCCAAGGGGAGCAAGACAAAGCCAAATAGTCTCACCCGACTATTAAATTTTTAAAACATATATCCCCATCTGGCCGCCAAAACTGATTTACCAAAACTTGTCTCAGATACCAGGAACCCTGTTAATCCAGCATTTGAATCCTAGGGGACAAGTCAAAGTCAAACAGACTCACCCGACTATTTTAACTTAAAACATACAGACTTACGTAGCTGTTAAAACTGTTTTACCAAAACTTTTTTTAGATTCCAGGAGCCCCGCCAATCTGGCATGTGCCGCCTAGGGGAGAAAGTCAAAACCAAACAGGCTCACCCGAGAATTTAATCTTAAAACATACAGCCCCATCTGGCTGCCAAAACTGATTTACCAAAACTTGTCTTAGATACCAGGTACCCTGTTATTCCAGCATTTGCATCCTAGGGGCGCAAGTCAAAGCCAAACACGCTCATCCGACTACTTAATCTTAAAGCATACAACCTTACCTAGCTATCAAAACTGTTTTACCAAAACTTGTCTTAGATTCCAGGAGCCCCGCCAATCTGGCATGTACAGCCTAGTTGCCAAAGCTGCTTTACTAAAACTTGTCTCAGATACCAGGAACCCTGTTAATGCAGCATTTGCATCCTAGGGGCGCAAGTCAAAGCCAAATAGGCTCTCCCGACTATTAAATCTTAAAACATATAGCCATATCTGGCCGCCAAAAATGATTTACCAAAACTTGTCTTAGATACCAGGTACCCTGTTATTCCAGCATTTGCATCCTAGGGGCGCAAGTCAAAGCCAAACACGCTCATCCGACTACTTAATCTTAAAGCATACAACCTTACCTAGCTGTCAAAACTGTTTTACCAAAACTTGTCTTAGATTCCAGGAGCCCCGCCAATCTGGCATGTACAGCCTAGTTGCCAAAGCTGCTTTACCAAAACTTGTCTCAGATACCAGGAACCCTGTTAATGCAGCATTTGCATCCTAGGGGCGCAAGTCAAAGCCAAACACGCTCACCCGACTATTTAAACTGAAAGCATACAGCCTTACCTAGCTGTCAAAACTGTTTTACCAAAACTTGTCTTAGATTCCAGGAGCCCCGCCAATCTGGCATGTGGAGCCTAGTGGAGCAAGTCAAAGCCAAACAGGCTCTCCCGACAATTTAATCTTAAAACATACAGACTTACGTAGCTGCCAAAACTGCTTTACCAAAACTTGTCTTAGAAACCAGGAGCCCTGTTAATCTAGCATTTGCAGCCTAGGGGAGCAAGTCAAAGCAAAATAGTCTCACCCGACTATTAAGTCTTAACACATTCAGCCTCACCTGGAACTCAAAATTGCCTTACCAAAACTTGTTTCAGATACCAGGAACCCTGTTAATCCAGCATTTGCATCCTAGGGGCGCAACTCAAAGCCAAACAGGCTCAACCGACTATTTAATCTTAAAACATACAGTCTTGCCCAGCTGTCAAAACTGTTTTACCAAGCCTTGTCTTAGATTCCAGGAGCCAAGCCAATCTGGCATGTGGATCCTAAGGGAGCAAGTCAAAGCCAAACAGGCTCACCCGACAATTTAATCTTAATACATACAGACTTACGTAGTTGCCAAAGCTGTTTTCCAAAACTTGTCTCAGATACCAGGAACCCTGTTGATGCAGCATTTGCAGCCTAGGGGAGCAAGACAAAGCCAAACAGGCTCTCCCGACTATAAAAGCTTAAAACATATAGCCCCATCTGGCCGCCAAAAATGATTTACCAAAACTTGTCTTAGATACCAGGAACCCTGTTATTCCAGCATTTGCATACTAGGGGCGCAAGTCAAAGCCAAACACGCTCACCCGACTATTTAATCTTAAAGCATACAGCCTTACCTAGCTGTCAAAACTGTTTTACCAAAATTTGTCTTAGATTCCAGGAGCACCGCCAATCTGGCATGTGCAGCCTAGTGGAGCAAGTCAAAGCCAAACAGGCTCATCCGACTATTAAGTCTTAAAACATTCAGCCTCACCTGGAACTCAAAATTGACATACCAAAACTTGTTTCAGATACCAGGAACAATGTTAATCCAGCATTTGCATCCTAGGGGCGCAAGTCAAGGCCAAACACGCTCAGTCATAAAGCATACAGCCTTACCTATCTGTCAAAACTGTTTTACCAAAACTTGTCTTAGATTCCAGGAGCACCGCCAATCTGGCATGTGCAGCCTAGTGGAGCAAGTCAAAGCCAAACAGGCTCATCCGACTATTAAGTCTTAAAACATTCAGCCTCACCTGGAACTCAAAATTGACATACCAAAACTTGTTTCAGATACCAGGAACAATGTTAATCCAGCATTTGCATCCTAGGGGCGCAAGTCAAGGCCAAACACGCTCAGTCATAAAGCATACAGCCTTACCTATCTGTCAAAACTGTTTTACCAAAACTTGTCTTAGAAACCAGGAGCCCTGTTAATCTAGCATTTGCAGCCTAGGGGAGCAAGTCAAAGCAAAATAGTCTCACCCGACTATTAAGTCTTAACACATTCAGCCTCACCTGGAACTCAAAATTGCCTTACCAAAACTTGTTTCAGATACCAGGAACCCTGTTAATCCAGCATTTGCATCCTAGGGGCGCAACTCAAAGCCAAACAGGCTCAACCGACTATTTAATCTTAAAACATACAGTCTTGCCCAGCTGTCAAAACTGTTTTACCAAGCCTTGTCTTAGATTACAGGAGCCAAGCCAATCTGGCATGTGGAGCCTAAGGGAGCAAGTCAAAGTCAAACAGGCTCACCCGACAATTTAATCTTAATACATACAGACTTACGTAGTTGCTAAAGCTGTTTTCCACAACTTGTCTCAGATACCAGCAACCCTGTTGATGCAGCATTTGCAGGCTAGGGGAGCAAGACAAAGCCAAACAGGCTCTCCCGACTATAAAAGCTTAAAACATATAGCCCCATCTGGCCGGCAAAAATGATTTACCGAAACTTGTCTTAGATACCAGGAACCCTGTTATTCCAGCATTTGCATACTAGGGGCGCAAGTCAAAGCCAAACACGCTCACCCGACTATTTAATCTTAAAGCATACAGCCTTACCTAGCTGTCAAAACTGTTTTACCAAAATTTGTCTTAGATTCCAGGAGCACCGCCAATCTGGCATGTGCAGCCTAGTGGAGCAAGTCAAAGCCAAACAGGCTCATCCGACTATTAAGTCTTAAAACATTCAGCCTCACCTGGAACTCAAAATTGACATACCAAAACTTGTTTCAGATACCAGGAACAATGTTAATCCAGCATTTGCATCCTAGGGGCGCAAGTCAAGGCCAAACACGCTCAGTCATAAAGCATACAGCCTTACCTAGCTGTCAAAACTGTTTTACCAAAACTTGTCTTAGATTCCAGGAGCCCCGCCAATCTGGCATGTGGAGCCTAGGGAAGCAAGTCAAAGCCAAACAGGCTCACCCGACAGTTTAATCTTAAAACATACAGACTTACGTAGCTGCCAAAACTGCTTTACCAAAACTTGCCTTAGAAACCAGGAGCCCTGTTAAGCTAGCATTTGCAGCCATGGGAGCAACTCAAAGCAAAATAGTCTTGCCCAACTATTAAGTCTTAACACATTCAGCCCCACCTGGTACTCAAAATTGCCTTACCAAAACTTGTTTCAGATACCAGGAACCCTGTTAATCCAGCATTTGCATCCTAGGGGCGCAACTCAAAGCCAAACAGGCTCAACCGACTATTTAATCTTAAAACATACAGTCTTGCCCTGCTGTCAAAACTGTTTTACCAAACCTTGTCTTAGATTCCAGGAGCCAAGCCAATCTGGCATGTGTAGCCTAAGGGAGCAAGTCAAAGCCAAACAGGCTCACCCGACAATTTAATCTTAAAACATACAGACTTACGTAGTTGCCAAAGCTGCTTTACCAAAACTTGTCTCAGATACCAGGAACCCTGCTAATGCAGCATTTGCATCCTAGGGGCGCAAGTCAAAGCCAAACAGGCTCTCCCGACTATTAAATCTTAAAACATATAGCCCCAGCTGGCCGCCAAAAATGATTTACCAAAACTTGTCTTAGATACCAGGAACCCTGTTATTCCAGCATTTGCATACTAGGGGCGCAAGTCAAAGCCAAACACGCTCACCCGACTATTTAATCTTAAAGCATACAGCCTTACCTAGCTGTCAAAACTGTTTTACCAAAATTTGTCTTAGATTCCAGGAGCACCGCCAATCTGGCATGTGCAGCCTAGTGGAGCAAGTCAAAGCCAAACAGGCTCATCCGACTATTAAGTCTTAAAACATTCAGCCTCACCTGGAACTCAAAATTGACATACCAAAACTTGTTTCAGATACCAGGAACAATGTTAATCCAGCATTTGCATCCTAGGGGCGCAAGTCAAGGCCAAACACGCTCAGTCTTAAAGCATACAGCCTTACCTAGCTGTCAAAACTGTTTTACCAAAACTTGTCTTAGATTCCAGGAGCACTGGCAATCTGGCATGTGCAGCCTAGTGGAGCTAGTCAAAGGCAAACAGGCTCATCCGACTATTTAATCATAAGACATATAGCCCCACTTTGCCGCCAAAACTGATTTACCAAAACTTATCTCAGTTACCAGGAGCCCTGTTAATCTAGCATTTGCAGCCTAGGGGAGCAAGAAAAAGCCAAATAGTCTCACCCGACTATTAAATTTTTAAAACATATTGCCCCATCTGGCCGCCAAAACTGATTTACCAAAACTTGTCTCAGATACCAGGAACCCTGTTAATCCAGCATTTGATTCCTAGGGGACAATTCAAAGTCAAACAGACTCACCCGACTATCTTAACTTAAAACATACAGACTTACGTAGCTGTTAAAACTGTTTTACCAAAACTTTTTTTAGATTCCAGGAGCCCCGCCAATCTGGCATGTGCCGCCTAGGGCAGAAATTCAAAACCAAACAGGCTCACCCGAGAATTTAATCTTAAAACATACAGCCCCATCTGGCTGCCAAAACTGACTTACCAAAACTTGTCATAGATACCAGGAACCCTGTTAATCCAGCATTTGCATCCTAGGGGAGCAAGTCAAAGTCAAACAGACTCACCCGACTATTTAAACTTAAAACATACAGACTTACGTAGCTGTTAAAACTGTTTTACCAAACCTTTTTTTAGATTCCAGGAGCCCCGCCAATCTGACATGTGCCGCCTAGGGGAGAAAGTCAAAGCCAAATAGTCTCACACGAAACATAAAACATTCAGCCTCACCTGGAACTCAAAATTGCCAAACCAAAACTTGTTTCAGATACCAGGAACCCTGTTAATCCAGCATTTGCATCCTAGGGGCGCAAGTCAAGGCCAAATAGGCTCAACCGACTATTAAGTCTGAACACATTCAGCCTCACCTGGAACTCAGAATTGCCTTACCAAAACTTGTCTCAGATTCCAGGAACCTTGGTTATCCAGCATTTGAATCCTTGGGGCACAAGTCAAAGCCAAACTGGCTCACCCGACTATTAAATCTTAAAACATATAGCCCCATCTAGCCGCCAAAACTGATTTACCAAAACTTGTCTTAGATACCAGAAACCCTGTTATTCCAGCATTTGCATCCTAGAGGCGCAAGTCAAAGCCAAACACGCTCTTCCGACTATTTAATCTTAAAGCATACAACCTTACTTAGCTGTCAAAACTCTTATACCAAAACTTGTCTTAGATTCCAGGAGCCCCGCCAATCTGGCATGTGGAGCCTAGGGGAGCAAGTCAAAGCCAAACAGGCTCACCTGACAATTTAATCTTAAAACATACAGCCTTACCTAGCTGTCAAAACTGTTTTACCAAAACTTGTCTTAGATTCCAGGAGCACCGCCAATCTGGCATGTGCAGCCTAGTGGAGCAAGTCAAAGCCAAACTGGCTCACCCGACTATTAAATCTTAAAACATATAGCCCCATCTTGCCGCCAAAACTGATTTACCAAAACTTATCTCAGTTACCAGAAACCCTGTTAATCTAGCATTTGCAGCCTAGGGGAGCAAGACAAACCCAAATATTCTCACCCGACTATTAAATTTTAAAACATATAGCCCCATCTGGCCGCCAAAACTGATTTACCAAAACTTGTCTCAGATATCAGGAACGCTGTTAATCCAGCATTTGCATCCTAGGGGAGCAAGTCAAAGTCAAACAGACTCACCCAACTATTTAAACTTAAAACATACAGACTTACGTAGCTGTTAAAACTGTTTTACCAAAACTTGTCTTAGATTCCAGGAGCCCCGCCAATCTGGCATGTGCCGCCTAGGGGAGAAAGTCAAAACCAAATAGTCTCACACGAAACATAAAACATTCAGCCTCACCTGGAACTCAAAATTGCCATACCAAGACTTGTTTCAGATACCAGGAACCCTGTTAATCCAACATTTGCATCCTAGGGGCGCAAGTCAAGGCCAAATAGGCTCAACCGACTATTTAATCTTAAAACATACAGTCTTGCCCAGCTGTCAAAACTGTTTTACCAAACCTTGTCTTAGATTCCAGGAGCCCCGCCAATCTGGCATGTGGAGCCTAGGGGAGCACGTCAAAACCAAACAGGCTCACCTGAGAATTTAATCTTAAAACATACAGCCCCATCTGGCTGCCAAAACTGCTTTACCAGAACTTGCCTTAGAAACCAGGAGCCCTGTTAATCAAGCATTTGCAGCCTAGGGGAGCAAGTCAAAGCAAAATAATCTCATCCGACTATTAAGTCTGAACACATTCAGCGTCACCTAGAACTCAGAATTGCTTTACCAAAAGTTGTCTCAGATTCCAGGAACCCTGTTAATGCAGCATTTGCATCCTAGGGGCGCAAGTCAAAGCCAAACAGGCTCACCCGACTATTAAATCTTAAAGCATATAGCCCCATCTGGCCACCAAAACTGATTTACCAAAACTTGTCTTAGATACCAGCAACCCTGTTATTCCAGCATTTGCATCATAGGAGCGCAAGTCAAAGCCAAACACGCTCTTCCGACTATTTAATCTTAAAGCATACAACCTTACCTAGCTGTCAAAACTGTTTTACCAAAACTTGTCTTAGATTCCAGGAGCCCCGCCAATCTGGCATGTGGAGCCTAGGAGAGCAAGTCAAAGCCAAACAGGCTCACCCGACAGTTTAATCTTAAAACATACAGACTTACGTAACTGCCAAAACTGCTATACCAAAACTTGCCTTAGAAACCAGGAGCCCTGTTAAGCTAGCATTTACAGCAAATGGGAGAAAGTCAAAGCAAAATAGTCTTGCCCAACTATTAAGTCTTAACATATTCAGCCCCACCTGGTACTCAAAATTGCCTTACCAAAACTTGTTTCAGATACCAGGAACCCTGTTAATCCAGCATTTGCATCCTAGGGGCGCAACTCAAAGCCAAACAGGCTCAACCGACTATTTAATCTTAAAACATACAGTCTTGCCCTGCTGTCAAAACTGTTTTACCAAACCTTGTCTTAGATTCCAGGAGCCAAGCCAATCTGGCATGTGGAGCCTAAGGGAGCAAGTCAAAGCCAAATAGTCTCACACGAAACATAAAACATTCAGCCTCACCTGGAACTCAAAATTGCCAAACCAAAACTTGTTTCAGATACCAGGAACCCTGTTAATCCAGCATTTGCATCCTAGGGGCGCAAGTCAAGGCCAAATAGGCTCAACCGACTATTAAGTCTGAACACATTCAGCCTCACCTGGAACTCAGAATTGCCTTACCAAAACTTGTCTCAGATTCCAGGAACCTTGGTTATCCAGCATTTGAATCCTTGGGGCACAAGTCAAAGCCAAACTGGCTCACCCGACTATTAAATCTTAAAACATATAGCCCCATCTAGCCGCCAAAACTGATTTACCAAAACTTGTCTTAGATACCAGAAACCCTGTTATTCCAGCATTTGCATCCTAGAGGCGCAAGTCAAAGCCAAACACGCTCTTCCGACTATTTAATCTTAAAGCATACAACCTTACTTAGCTGTCAAAACTCTTATACCAAAACTTGTCTTAGATTCCAGGAGCCCCGCCAATCTGGCATGTGGAGCCTAGGGGAGCAAGTCAAAGCCAAACAGGCTCACCTGACAATTTAATCTTAAAACATACAGCCTTACCTAGCTGTCAAAACTGTTTTACCAAAACTTGTCTTAGATTCCAGGAGCACCGCCAATCTGGCATGTGCAGCCTAGTGGAGCAAGTCAAAGCCAAACTGGCTCACCCGACTATTAAATCTTAAAACATATAGCCCCATCTTGCCGCCAAAACTGATTTACCAAAACTTATCTCAGTTACCAGAAACCCTGTTAATCTAGCATTTGCAGCCTAGGGGAGCAAGACAAACCCAAATATTCTCACCCGACTATTAAATTTTAAAACATATAGCCCCATCTGGCCGCCAAAACTGATTTACCAAAACTTGTCTCAGATATCAGGAACGCTGTTAATCCAGCATTTGCATCCTAGGGGAGCAAGTCAAAGTCAAACAGACTCACCCAACTATTTAAACTTAAAACATACAGACTTACGTAGCTGTTAAAACTGTTTTACCAAAACTTGTCTTAGATTCCAGGAGCCCCGCCAATCTGGCATGTGCCGCCTAGGGGAGAAAGTCAAAACCAAATAGTCTCACACGAAACATAAAACATTCAGCCTCACCTGGAACTCAAAATTGCCATACCAAGACTTGTTTCAGATACCAGGAACCCTGTTAATCCAACATTTGCATCCTAGGGGCGCAAGTCAAGGCCAAATAGGCTCAACCGACTATTTAATCTTAAAACATACAGTCTTGCCCAGCTGTCAAAACTGTTTTACCAAACCTTGTCTTAGATTCCAGGAGCCCCGCCAATCTGGCATGTGGAGCCTAGGGGAGCACGTCAAAACCAAACAGGCTCACCTGAGAATTTAATCTTAAAACATACAGCCCCATCTGGCTGCCAAAACTGCTTTACCAGAACTTGCCTTAGAAACCAGGAGCCCTGTTAATCAAGCATTTGCAGCCTAGGGGAGCAAGTCAAAGCAAAATAATCTCATCCGACTATTAAGTCTGAACACATTCAGCGTCACCTAGAACTCAGAATTGCTTTACCAAAAGTTGTCTCAGATTCCAGGAACCCTGTTAATGCAGCATTTGCATCCTAGGGGCGCAAGTCAAAGCCAAACAGGCTCACCCGACTATTAAATCTTAAAGCATATAGCCCCATCTGGCCACCAAAACTGATTTACCAAAACTTGTCTTAGATACCAGCAACCCTGTTATTCCAGCATTTGCATCATAGGAGCGCAAGTCAAAGCCAAACACGCTCTTCCGACTATTTAATCTTAAAGCATACAACCTTACCTAGCTGTCAAAACTGTTTTACCAAAACTTGTCTTAGATTCCAGGAGCCCCGCCAATCTGGCATGTGGAGCCTAGGAGAGCAAGTCAAAGCCAAACAGGCTCACCCGACAGTTTAATCTTAAAACATACAGACTTACGTAACTGCCAAAACTGCTATACCAAAACTTGCCTTAGAAACCAGGAGCCCTGTTAAGCTAGCATTTACAGCAAATGGGAGAAAGTCAAAGCAAAATAGTCTTGCCCAACTATTAAGTCTTAACACATTCAGCCCCACCTGGTACTCAAAATTGCCTTACCAAAACTTGTTTCAGATACCAGGAACCCTGTTAATCCAGCATTTGCATCCTAGGGGCGCAACTCAAAGCCAAACAGGCTCAACCGACTATTTAATCTTAAAACATACAGTCTTGCCCTGCTGTCAAAACTGTTTTACCAAACCTTGTCTTAGATTCCAGGAGCCAAGCCAATCTGGCATGTGGAGCCTAAGGGAGCAAGTCAAAGCCAAACAGGCTCACCCGACAATTTAATCTTAAAACATACAGACTTACGTAGTTGCCAAAGCTGCTTTACCAAAACTTGTCTCAGATTCCAGGAACCCTGTTAATGCAGCATTTGCATCCTTGGGGCGCAAGTCAAAGCCAAACAGGCTCTCCCGACTATTAAATCTTAAAACATATAGCCCCATCTGGCCGCCAAAAATGATTTACCAAAACTTGTCTTAGATGCCAGGAACCCTGTTAATCCAGCATTTGCATCCTAGGGGCGCAAGTCAAAGCCAAACACGCTCACCCTACTATTTAATCTTAAAGCATACAGCCTTACCTAGCTGTCAAAACTATTTTAGCAAAACTTGTCTTAGATTCCAGGAGCACCGCCAATCTGGCATGTGCAGCCTAGGGGAGCAAGTCAAAGCAAAATAGTCTCACCCAACTATTAAGTCTTAACACATTTAGCCTCACCTGGTACTCAAAATTGCCTTACCAAAACTTGTTTCAGATACCAGGAACCCTGTTAATGCAGCATTTGCATCCTAGGGGCGCAAATCAAAGCCAAACAGGCTCTCCCGCCTATTAAATCTTAAAGCATATAGCCCCATCTGGCCGCCAAAAATGATTTCCCAAAACTTGTCTTAGATGCCAGGAACCCTGTTATTCCAGCATTTTCATCCTAGGGGCGCAAGTCAAAGCCAAACACGCTCACCCGACTATTTAATCTTAAAGCATACAGCCTTACCTAGCTGTCAAAACTATTTTAGCAAAACTTGTCTTAGATTCCAGGAGCACCGCCAATCTGGCATGTGCAGCCTAGTGGAGCAAGTCAAAGCCAAACAGGCTCGCCGACTATTTAATCCTAAAACATATAGCACCATCTTGCCGCCAAAACTGATTTACCAAAACTTATCTCAATTACCAGGAACCCTGTTAATCTAGCATTTGCAGCTTAGGGGAGCAAGACAAAGCCAAATAGTCTCACCCGACTATTAAATTTTAAAACATATAGCCCCATCTGGCCGCCAAAACTGATTTACCAAAACTTGTCTCAGATACCAGGAACCCTGTTAATCCAGCATTTGCATCCTAGGGGAGCAAGTCAAAGTCAAACAGACTCACCCGACTATTTAAACTTAAAACATACAGACTTACGTAGCTGTTAAAACTGTTTTACCAAACCTTTTTTTAGATTCCAGGAGCCCCGCCAATCTGACATGTGCCGCCTAGGGGAGAAAGTCAAAGCCAAATAGTCTCACACGAAACATAAAACATTCAGCCTCACCTGGAACTCAAAATTGCCAAACCAAAACTTGTTTCAGATACCAGGAACCCTGTTAATCCAGCATTTGCATCCTAGGGGCGCAAGTCAAGGCCAAATAGGCTCAACCGACTATTAAGTCTGAACACATTCAGCCTCACCTGGAACTCAGAATTGCCTTACCAAAACTTGTCTCAGATTCCAGGAACCCTGGTTATCCAGCATTTGAATCCTTGGGGCACAAGTCAAAGCCAAACTGGCTCACCCGACTATTAAATCTTAAAACATATAGCCCCATCTAGCCGCCAAAACTGATTTACCAAAACTTGTCTTAGATACCAGAAACCCTGTTATTCCAGCATTTGCATCCTAGAGGCGCAAGTCAAAGCCAAACACGCTCTTCCGACTATTTAATCTTAAAGCATACAACCTTACTTAGCTGTCAAAACTGTTTTACCAAAACTTGTCTTAGATTCCAGGAGCCCCGCCAATCTGGCATGTGGAGCCTAGGGGAGCAAGTCAAAGCCAAACAGGCTCACCTGACAATTTAATCTTAAAACATACAGCCTTACCTAGCTGTCAAAACTGTTTTACCAAAACTTGTCTTAGATTCCAGGAGCACCGCCAATCTGGCATGTGCAGCCTAGTGGAGCAAGTCAAAGCCAAACTGGCTCACCCGACTATTAAATCTTAAAACATATAGCCCCATCTTGCCGCCAAAACTGATTTACCAAAACTTATCTCAGTTACCAGAAACCCTGTTAATCTAGCATTTGCAGCCTAGGGGAGCAAGACAAACCCAAATATTCTCACCCGACTATTAAATTTTAAAACATATAGCCCCATCTGGCCGCCAAAACTGATTTACCAAAACTTGTCTCAGATATCAGGAACGCTGTTAATCCAGCATTTGCATCCTAGGGGAGCAAGTCAAAGTCAAACAGACTCACCCAACTATTTAAACTTAAAACATACAGACTTACGTAGCTGTTAAAACTGTTTTACCAAAACTTGTCTTAGATTCCAGGAGCCCTGCCAATCTGGCATGTGCCGCCTAGGGGAGAAAGTCAAAGCCAAATAGTCTCACACGAAACATAAAACATTCAGCCTCACCTGGAACTCAAAATTGCCATACCAAGACTTGTTTCAGATACCAGGAACCCTGTTAATCCAACATTTGCATCCTAGGGGCGCAAGTCAAGGCCAAATAGGCTCAACCGACTATTTAATCTTAAAACATACAGTCTTGCCCAGCTGTCAAAACTGTTTTACCAAACCTTGTCTTAGATTCCAGGAGCCCCGCCAATCTGGCATGTGGAGCCTAGGGGAGCAAGTCAAAACCAAACAGGCTCACCTGAGAATTTAATCTTAAAACATACAGCCCCATCTGGCTGCCAAAACTGCTTTACCAGAACTTGCCTTAGAAACCAGGAGCCCTGTTAATCAAGCATTTTCAGCCTAGGGGAGCAAGTCAAAGCAAAATAATCTCATCCGACTATTAAGTCTGAACACATTCAGCGTCACCTAGAACTCAGAATTGCTTTACCAAAAGTTGTCTCAGATTCCAGGAACCCTGTTAATGCAGCATTTGCATCCTAGGGGCGCAAGTCAAAGCCAAACAGGCTCACCCGACTATTAAATCTTAAAGCATATAGCCCCATCTGGCCACCAAAACTGATTTACCAAAACTTGTCTTAGATACCAGCAACCCTGTTATTCCAGCATTTGCATCATAGGGGCGCAAGTCAAAGCCAAACACGCTCTTCCGACTATTTAATCTTAAAGCATACAACCTTACCTAGCTGTCAAAACTGTTTTACCAAAACTTGTCTTAGATTCCAGGAGCCCCGCCAATCTGGCATGTGGAGCCTAGGAGAGCAAGTCAAAGCCAAACAGGCTCACCTGACAATTTAATCTTAAAACATACAGACTTACGTAGCTGCCAAAACTGCTTTACCAAAACTTACCTTAGAAACCAGGAGCCCTGTTATTCTAGCATTTGCAGCCTATGGGAGCAAGTCAAAGCAAAATAGTCTTGCCCATATTAAGTCTTAACACATTCAGCCCCACGTGGTACTCAAAATTGCCTTACCAAAACTTGTTTCAGATACCAGGAACCCTGTTAATCCAGCATTTGCATTCTAGGGGCGCAACTCAAAGCCAAACAGGCTCAACCGACTATTTAATCTTAAAACATACAGTCTTGCCCTGCTGTCAAAACTGTTTTACCAAACCTTGTCTTAGATTCCAGGAGCCAAGCCAATCTGGCATGTGGAGCCTAAGGGAGCAAGTCAAAGCCAAACAGGCTCACCCGACAATTTAATCTTAAAACATACAGACTTACGTAGTTGCCAAAGCTGCTTTACCAAAACTTGTCTCAGATACCAGGAACCCTGTTAATGCAGCATTTGCATCCTTGGGGCGCAAGTCAAAGCCAAACAGGCTCTCGCGACTATTAAATCTTAAAACATAGAGCCCCATCTGGCCGACAAAAATGATTTACCAAAACTTGTCTTAGATGCCAGGAACCCTGTTAGTCCAGCATTTTCATCCTAGGGGCGCAAGTCAAAGCCAAAGACGCTCACCCTACTATTTAATCTTAAAGCATACAGCCTTACCTAGCTGTCAAAACTGTTTTACCAGAACTTGTCTTAGATTCCAGGAGCACCGCCAATCTGGCATGTGCAGCCTAGGGGAGCAAGTCAAAGCAAAATAGTCTCACCCAACTATTAAGTCTTAACACATTTAGCCTCACCTGGTACTCGAAATTGCCTTACCAAAACTTGTTTCAGATACCAGGAACCCTGTTAATCCAGCATTTGCATCCTAGGGGCGCAACTCAAAGCCAAACAGGCTCAACCGACTATTTAATCTTAAAACATACAGTCTTGCCCTGCTGTCAAAACTGTTTTACCAAAAGTTGTCTTAGATTCCAGGAGCCAAGCCAATCTGGCATTTGGAGCCTAAGGGAGCAAGTCAAAGCCAAACAGGCACACCCGACAATTTAATCTTAAAACATACAGACTTACGTAGTTGCCAAAGCTGCTTTACCAAAACTTGTCTCAGATACCAGGAACCCTGTTAATGCAGCATTTGCATCCTAGGGGCGCAAGTCAAAGCCAAATATTGTCACCCGACTATTAAATTTTAAAACATATAGCCCCATCTGGCCGCCAAAACCGATTTACCAAAACTTGTCTCAGATATCAGGAACCCTGTTAATCCAGCATTTGCATCCTAGGGGAGCAAGTCAAAGTCAAACAGACTCACCCGACTATTTAAATTTAAAACATACAGACTTACGTAGCTGGTAAAACTGTTTTACCAAAACCTTTTTTAGATTCCAGGAGCCCCGCCAATCTGGCATGTGCCGCCTAGGGGAGAAAGTCAAAGCCAAATAGTCTCACACGAAACATAAAACATTCAGCCTCACCTGGAACTCAAAATTGCCATACCAAAACTTGTTTCAGATACCAGGAACCCTGTTAATCAAGCATTTGCATCCTAGGGGCGCAACTCAAAGCCAAACAGGCTAGACCGACTATTTAATCTTAAAACATACAGTCTTGCCCAGCTGTCAAAACTGTTTTACCAAACCTTGTCTTAGATTCCAGGAGCCCCGCCAATCTGGCATGTGGAGCCTAGGGGAGCAAGTCAAAGCCAAACAGGCTCACCTGACAATTTAATCTTAAAACATACAGCCTTACCTAGCTGTCAAAACTGTTTTACCAAAACTTGTCTTAGATTCCAGGAGCACCGCCAATCTGGCACGTGCAGCCTAGTGGAGCAAGTCAAAGCCAAACAGGCTCATCCGACTATTTAATCCTAAAACATATAGCCCCATCTTGCTGCCAAAACTGATTTATCAAAACTTATCTCAGTTACCAGGAACCCTGTTAATCTAGCATTTGCAGCCTAGGGGAGCAAGACAAAGCCAAATATTCTCACCCGACTATTAAATTTTAAAACATATAGCCCCATCTGGCCGCCAAAACTGATTTACCAAAACTTGTCTCAGATATCAGGAACCCTGTTAATCCAGCATTTGCATCCTAGGGGAGCAAGTCAAAGTCAAACAGACTCACCCGACTATTTAAACTTAAAACATACAGATTTACGTAGCTGTTAAAACTGTTTTACCAAAACCTTTTTTAGATTCCAGGAGCCCCGCCAATCTGGCATGTGCCGCCTAGGGGAGAAAGTCAAAGCCAAATAGTCTCACACGAAACATAAAACATTCAGCCTCACCTGGAACTCAAAATTGCCATACCAAAACTTGTTTCAGATACCAGGAACCCTGTTAATCCAACATTTGCATCCTAGGGGCGCAAGTCAAGGCCAAATAGGCCCTACCGACTATTTAATCTTAAAACATACAGTCTTGCCCAGCTACCAAAACTGTTTTACCAAACCATGTCTTAGATTCCAGGAGCCCGGCCAATCTGGCATGTGGAGCCTAGAGGAGCAAGTCAAAACCAAACAGGCTCACCCGAGAACTTAATCTTAAAACATACAGCCCCATCTGGCTGCCAAAACTGACTTACCAAAACTTGCCTTAGAAACCAGGAGCCCTGTTAATCTAGCATTTGCAGCCTAGGGGAGCAAGTCAAAGCAAAATAGTCTCATCCGACTATTAAGTCTGAACACATTCAGCCTCACCTGGAACTCAGAATTGCCTTACCAAAACTTGTCTCAGATTCCAGGAACCCTGGTTATCCAGCATTTGCATCCTAGGGGCACAAGTCAAAGCCAAACAGGATCACCCGACTATTAAATCTTAAATCATATAGCCCCATCTGGCCGCCATTTGGCATGTGGAGCCTAGTGGACCAAGTCAAAGCCAATCAGGCTCACCCAACAATTTAATCTTTAAACATACAGACTTACGTAGTTGCTAAAGCTGCTTTACCAAAACTTGTCTCAGATACCAGGAACCCTGTTAATGCAGCATTTGCATCCTAGGGGAGCAAGTCAAAGCCAAACAGGCTCATCCGACTATTAAATCTTAAAACATATAGCCCCATCTGGCCGCCAAAACTGCTTTACCAAAACGTGCCTTAGAAACCAGGAACCCTGTTATTCCATCATTTGCATCCTAGGGGCGTAAGTCAAAGTCAAACACGCTCACCCGACTATTTAATCTTAAAGCATACAGCCTTACCTAGCTGTCAAAACTGTTTTACCAAACCATGTCTTAGATTCCAGGAGCCCGGCCAATCTGGCATGTGGAGCCTAGGGGAGCAAGTCAAAACCAAACAGGCTCACCCGAGAATTTAATCTTAAAACATACAGCCCCATCTGGCTGCCAAAACTGCCTTACCAAAACTTGCCTTAGAAACCAGGAGCCCTGTTAATCTAGCATTTGCAGCCTAGGGGAGCAAGTCAAAGCAAAATAGTCTCATCCGACTATTAAGTCTGAACACATTCAGCCTCAACTGGAACTCAGAATTGCCTTACCAAAACTTGTCTCAGATTCCAGGAACCCTGGTTATCCAGCAGTTGCATCCTAGGGGCACAAGTCAAAGCCAAACAGGATCACCCGACTATTAAATCTTAAATCATATAGCCCCATCTGGCCGCCAAAACTGATTTACCAAAACTTGTCTTAGATACCAGAAACCCTGTTATTCCAGAATTTGCATCCTAGGGGCGCAAGTCAAAGCCAAACACGCTCTTCCGACTATTTAATCTTAAAGCATACAACCTTACCCAGCTGTCAAAACTGTTTTACCTAAACTTGTCTAAGATTCCAGGAGCCCCGCCAATCTGGCATGTACAGCCTAGGGGAGCAAGTCAAAGCCAACCAGGCTCATCCGACTATTTAATCCTAAAACATATAGCCCCATCTGGCCGCCAAAACTGATTTACCAATACTTGTCTCAGATACCAGGAACCCTGTTATCCTAGCATTTGCAGCCTAGGGGAGCAAGACAAAGCCAAATAGCCTCACCCGACTAATAAATCTTAACACATTCAGCCTCACCTGGAACTCCAAATTGCTTTACCAAAACTTGTTTCAGATACCAGGAACCCTGTTTATCCAGTATTTGCATCCTAGGGGCGCAAGTCAAAGCCAAACAGGCTCACCCGATTATTAAATCTTAAAACATATAGCCCCATTTGGCCGCCAAAACTGATTTACCAAAACTTGTCTTAGATACCAGGAACCCTGTTATTCCAGCATTTGCATCCTAGGGGCGCAAGTCAAAGCCAACCAGGAGCCAAGCCAATCTGGCATGTGGAGCCTAGTGGAGCAAGTCAAAGCCAATCAGGCTCACCCAACAATTTAATCTTTAAACATACAGACTTACGTAGTTGCCAAAGCTGCTTTACCAAAACTTGTCTCAGATACCAGGAACCCTGTTAATGCAGCATTTGCATCCTAGGGGAGCAAGTCAAAGCCAAACAGGCTCATCCGACTATTAAATCTTAAAACATATAGCCCCATCTGGCCGCCAAAACTGCTTTACCAAAACGTGCCTTAGAAACCAGGAACCCTGTTATTCCATCATTTGCATCCTAGGGGCGTAAGTCAAAGCCAAACACGCTCACCCGACTATTTAATCTTAAAGCATACAGCCTTACCTAGCTGTCAAAACTGTTTTACCAAAACTTATCTTAGATTCCAGGAGCCCCGCCAATCTGGCATGTGGAACCTAGGGGAGCAAGTCAAAGCCAAACAGGCTCACCTGACAATTTAATCTTAAAACATACAGCCTTACCTAGCTGTCAAAACTGTTTTGCCAAAACTTGTCTTAGATTCCAGGAGCACCGCCAATCTGGCATGTGCAGCCTAGTGGAGCAAGTCAAAGCCAAACAGGCTCATCCGACTATTTAATCCTAAAACATATAGCCCCATCTTGCCGCCAAAACTGATTTACCAAAACTTATCTCAGTTACCAGGAACCCTGTTAATCTAGCATTTGCAGCCTAGGGGAGCAAGACAAAGCCAAATATTCTCACCCGACTATTAAATTTTAAAACATATAGCCCCATCTGGCCGCCAAAACTGATTTACCAAAACTTGTCTCAGATATCAGGAACCCTGTTAATCCAGCATTTGCATCCTAGGGGAGCAAGTCAAAGTCAAACAGACTCACCCGACTTTTTAAACTTAAAACAAACAGACTTATGTAGCTGTTAAAACTGTTTTACCAAAACCTTTTTTAGATTCCAGGAGCCCCGCCAATCTGGCATGTGCCGCCTAGGGGAGAAAGTCAAAGCCAAATAGTCTCACACGAAACATAAAACATTCAGCCTCACCTGGAACTCAAAATTGCCATACCAAAACTTGTTTCAGATACCAGGAACCCTGTTAATCCAACATTTGCATCCTAGGGGCGCAAGTCAAGGCCAAATAGGCCCTACCGACTATTTAATCTTAAAACATACAGTCTTGCCCAGCTGCCAAAACTGTTTTACCAAACCATGTCTTAGATTCCAGGAGCCCGGCCAATCTGGCACGTGGAGCCTAGGGGAGCAAGTCAAAACCAAACAGGCTCACCCGAGAATTTAATCTTAAAACATACAGCCCCATCTGGCTGCCAAAACTGCCTAACCAAAACTTGCCTTAGAAACCAGGAGCCCTGTTAATCTAGCATTTGCAGCCTAGGGGAGCAAGTCAAAGCAAAATAGTCTCATCCGACTATTAAGTCTGAATACATTCAGCCTCACCTGGAACTCAGAATTGCCTTACCAAAACTTGTCTCAGATTCCAGGAACCCTGGTTATCCAGCATTTGCATCCTAGGGGCACAAGTCAAAGCCAAACAGGATCACCCGACTATTAAATTTTAAATCATATAGCCCCATCTGGCTGCCAAAACTGATTTACCAAAACTTGTCTTAGATACCAGAAACCCTGTTATTCCAGCATTTGCATCCTAGGGGCGCAAGTCAAAGCCAAACACGCTCTTCCGACTATTTAATCTTAAAGCATACAACCTTACCCAGCTGTCAAAACTGTTTTACCTAAACTTGTCTAAGATTCCAGGAGCCCCGCCAATCTGGCATGTACAGCCTAGGGGAGCAAGTCAAAGCCAACCAGGCTCATCCGACTATTTAATCCTAAAACATATAGCCCCATCTGGCCGCCAAAACTGATTTACCAATACTTGTCTCAGATACCAGGAACCCTGTTATCCTAGCATTTGCAGCCTAGGGGAGCAAGTCAAAGCAAAATAGTCTCATCCGACTATTAAGTCTGAATACATTCAGCCTCACCTGGAACTCAGAATTGCCTTACCAAAACTTGTCTCAGATTCCAGGAACCCTGGTTATCCAGCATTTGCATCCTAGGGGCACAAGTCAAAGCCAAACAGGCTCACCCGATTATTAAATCTTAAAACATATAGCCCCATCTGGCCGCCAAAACTGATTCACGAAAACTTGTCTTAGATACCAGGAACCCTGTTATTCCAGCATTTGCATCCTAGGGGCGCAAGTCAAAGCCAAACACGCTCACCCGACTATTTTATCTTAAAGCATACAGCCTTACCTAGCTGTCAAAACTGTTTTACCTAAACTTGTCTAAGATTCCAGGAGCCCCGCCAATCTGGCATGTGGAGCCTAGGGGAGCAAGTCAAAGCTAAACAGGCTCACCCGACAATTTAATCTTAAAACATACAGACTTACGTAGCTGCCAAAACTGCTTTACCAAAACTTGTCTTAGAAACCAGGAGCCCTGTTAATCTAGCATTTGCAGCCTAGGGGAGCAACTCATAGCAAAATAGTCTCACCCGACTATTAAGTCTTAACACATTCAGCCACACCTGGAACTCAAAATTGCCTTACCAAAACTTGTTTCAGATACCAGGAACCCTGTTAAACCAGCATTTGCATCCCAGGGGCGCAACTCAAAGCCAAACAGGCTCAACCGACTATTTAATCTTAAAACATACAGTCTTGCCCAGCTGTCAAAACTGTTTTACCAAACCCTGTCTTAGATTCCAGTAGCCAAGCCAATCTGGCATGTGGAGCCTAGTGGAGCAAGTCAAAGCCAATCAGGCTCACCCAACAATTTAATCTTTAAACATACAGACTTACGTAGTTGCCAAAGCTGCTTTACCAAAACTTGTCTCAGATACCAGGAACCCTGTTAATGCAGCATTTGCATCCTAGGGGAGCAAGTCAAAGCCAAACAGGCTCATCCGACTATTAAATCTTAAAACATATAGCCCCATCTGGCCGCCAAAACTGCTTTACCAAAACGTGCCTTAGAAACCAGGAACCCTGTTATTCCATCATTTGCATCCTAGGGGCGTAAGTCAAAGCCAAACACGCTCACCCGACTATTTAATCTTAAAGCATACAGCCTTACCTAGCTGTCAAAACTGTTTTACCAAAACTTGTCTTAGATTCCAGGAGCCCCGCCAATCTGGCATGTGGAGCCTAGGGGAGCAAGTCAAAGCCAAATAGCCTCACCCGACTATTAAATCTTAAAACATACAACCCCATCTGGCCGCCAAAACTGATTTACCTAAACTTGTCTTAGATACCAGGAACCCTGTTATTCCAGCATTTGCATCCTTGGGGAGCAAGGCAAAGCCAAATAGCCACACCCGACTATTAAATCTTAAAACATATAGCCCCATTTGGCCGCCAAAACTGATTTACCAAAACTTGTCTTAGATACCAGGAACCCTGTTATTCCAGCATTTGCATCCTAGAGGCGCAAGTCAAAGCCAACCAGGAGCCAAGCCAATCTGGCATTTGGAGCCTAGTGGAGCGAGTCAAAGCCAATCAGGCTCACCCAACAATTTAATCTTTAAACATACAGACTTACGTAGTTGCCAAAGCTGCTTTACCAAAACTTGTCTCAGATACCAAGAACCCTGTTAATGCAGCATTTGCATCCTAGGGGAGCAAGTCAAAGCCAAACAGGCTCATCCGACTATTAAATCTTAAAACATATAGCCCCATCTAGCCGCCAAAACTGCTTTACCAAAACGTGCCTTAGAAACCAGGAACCCTGTTATTCCATCATTTGCATCCTAGGGGCGTAAGTCAAAGCCAAACACGCTCACCCGACTATTTAATCTTAAAGCATACAGCCTTACCTAGCTGTCAAAACTGTTTAACCAAAACTTGTCTTAGATTCCAGGAGCCCCGCCAATCTGGCATGTGGAGCCTAGGGGAGCAAGTCAAAGCCAAATAGCCTCACCCGACTATTAAATCTTAAAACATACAACCCCATCTGGCCGCCAAAACTGATTTACCTAAACTTGTCTTAGATACCAGGAACCCTGTTATTCCAGCATTTGCATCCTTGGGGAGCAAGGCAAAGCCAAATAGCCACACCCGACTATTAAATCTTAAAACATATAGCTCCATTTGGCCGTCAAAACTGATTTACCAAAACTTGTCTTAGATACCAGGAACCCTGTTATTCCAGCATTTGCATCCTAAGGGCGCAAGTCAAAGCCAAACACGCTCACCAGACTACTTAATCTTAAAGCATACAGCCTTACCTAGCTGTCAAAACTGTTTTAACAAAACTTGTCTTAGATTCCAGGAGCCCCGCCAATCTGGCATGTGGAGCCTAGGGGAGCAACTCAAAGCCAAACAGGCTCACCCGACAATTTAATCTTAAAACATACAGACTTACGTAGCTGCCAAAACTGCTTTACCAAAACTTGCCTTAGAAACCAGGAGCCCTGTTAATCTAGCATTTGCAGCCTAGGGGAGCAAGTCAAAGCCAAATAGTCTCACCCGACTATTAAGTCTTAACACATTCAGCCTCACCTGGAACTCAAAATTGCCTTACCAAAACTTGTTTCAGATACCAGGAATCCTGTTAATCCAGCATTTGCATCCTAGGAGCGCAACTCAAAGCCAAACAGGCTCACCCGACAATTTAATCTTAAAGCATACAGCCTTACCTAGCTGTCAAAACTGTTTTACCAAAACTTGTCTTAGGAGCCTCGCCAATCTGGCATGTGCAGCCTAGGGGAGCAAGTCAAAGCCAAATAGCCTCACCCGACTATTAAATCTTAAAACATACAACCCCATCTGGCCGCCAAAACTGATTTACCTAAACTTGTCTTAGATACCAGGAACCCTGTTATTCCAGCATTTGCATCCTTGGGGAGCAAGGCAAAGCCAAATAGCCACACCCGACTATTAAATCTTAAAACATATAGCCCCATTTGGCCGCCAAAACTGATTTACCAAAACTTGTCTTAGATACCAGGAACCCTGTTATTCCAGCATTTGCATCCTAGAGGCGCAAGTCAAAGCCAACCAGGAGCCAAGCCAATCTGGCATTTGGAGCCTAGTGGAGCGAGTCAAAGCCAATCAGGCTCACCCAACAATTTAATCTTTAAACATACAGAGTTACGTAGTTGCCAAAGCTGCTTTACCAAAACTTGTCTCAGATACCAGGAACCCTGTTAATGCAGCATTTGCATCCTAGGGGAGCAAGTCAAAGCCAAACAGGCTCATCCGACTATTAAATCTTAAAACATATAGCCCCATCTGTCCGAAAAAACTGCTTTACCAAAACGTGCCTTAGAAACCAGGAACCCTGTTATTCCATCATTTGCATCCTAGGGGCGTAAGTCAAAGCCAAACACGCTCACCCGACTATTTAATCTTAAAGCATACAGCCTTACCTAGCTGTCAAAACTGTTTAACCAAAACTTGCCTTAGATTCCAGGAGCCCCGCCAATCTGGCATGTGGAGCCTAGGGGAGCAAGTCAAAGCCAAATAGCCTCACCCGACTATTAAATCTTAAAACATACAACCCCATCTGGCCGCCAAAACTGATTTACCTAAACTTGTCTTAGATACCAGGAACCCTGTTATTCCAGCATTTGCATCCTTGGGGAGCAAGGCAAAGCCAAATAGCCACACCCGACTATTAAATCTTAAAACATATAGCCCCATTTGGCCGTCAAAACTGATTTACCAAAACTTGTCTTAGATACCAGGAACCCTGTTATTCCAGCATTTGCATCCTAAGGGCGCAAGTCAAAGCCAAACACGCTCACCAGACTATTTAATCTTAAAGCATACAGCCTTACCTAGCTGTCAAAACTGTTTTAACAAAACTTGTCTTAGATTCCAGGAGCCCCGCCAATCTGGCATGTGGAGCCTAGGGGAGCAACTCAAAGCCAAACAGGCTCACCCGACAATTTAATCTTAAAACATACAGACTTACGTAGCTGCCAAAACTGCTTTACCAAAACTTGCCTTAGAAACCAGGAGCCCTGTTAATCTAGCATTTGCAGCCTAGGGGAGCAAGTCAAAGCCAAATAGTCTCACCCGACTATTAAGTCTTAACACATTCAGCCTCACCTGGAACTCAAAATTGCCTTACCAAAACTTGTTTCAGATACCAGGAATCCTGTTAATCCAGCATTTGCATCCTAGGAGCGCAACTCAAAGCCAAACAGGCTCACCCGACAATTTAATCTTAAAGCATACAGCCTTACCTAGCTGTCAAAACTGTTTTACCAAAACTTGTCTTAGGAGCCTCGCCAATCTGGCATGTGCAGCCTAGGGGAGCAAGTCAAAGCCAAATAGCCTCACCCGACTATTAAATCTTAAAACATACAACCCCATCTGGCCGCCAAAACTGATTTACCTAAACTTGTCTTAGATACCAGGAACCCTGTTATTCCAGCATTTGCATCCTTGGGGAGCAAGGCAAAGCCAAATAGCCACACCCGACTATTAAATCTTAAAACATATAGCCCCATTTGGCCGCCAAAACTGATTTACCAAAACTTGTCTTAGATACCAGGAACCCTGTTATTCCAGCATTTGCATCCTAGAGGCGCAAGTCAAAGCCAACCAGGAGCCAAGCCAATCTGGCATTTGGAGCCTAGTGGAGCGAGTCAAAGCCAATCAGGCTCACCCAACAATTTAATCTTTAAACATACAGACTTACGTAGTTGCCAAAGCTGCTTTACCAAAACTTGTCTCAGATACCAGGAACCCTGTTAATGCAGCATTTGCATCCTAGGGGAGCAAGTCAAAGCCAAACAGGCTCATCCGACTATTAAATCTTAAAACATATAGCCCCATCTGGCCGCCAAAACTGCTTTACCAAAACGTGCCTTAGAAACCAGGAACCCTGTTATTCCATCATTTGCATCCTAGGGGCGTAAGTCAAAGCCAAACACGCTCACCCGACTATTTAATCTTAAAGCATACAGCCTTACCTAGCTGTCAAAACTGTTTTACCAAAACTTGTCTTAGATTCCAGGAGCCCCGCCAATCTGGCATGTGGAGCCTAGGGGAGCAAGTCAAAGCCAAATAGCCTCACCCGACTATTAAATCTTAAAACATACAACCCCAACTGGCCGCCAAAACTGATTTACCTAAACTTGTCTTAGATACCAGGAACCCTGTTATTCCAGCATTTGCATCCTTGGGGAGCAAGGCAAAGCCAAATAGCCACACCCGACTATTAAATCTTAAAACATATAGCCCCATTTGGCCGTCAAAACTGATTTACCAAAACTTGTCTTAGATACCAGGAACCCTGTTATTCCAGCATTTGCATCCTAAGGGCGCAAGTCAAAGCCAAACACGCTCACCAGACTATTTAATCTTAAAGCATACAGCCTTACCTAGCTGTCAAAACTGTTTTACCGAAACTTGTCATAGATTCCAGGAGCCCCGCCAATCTGGCATGTGGAGCCTAGGGGAGCAACTCAAAGCCAAACAGGCTCACCCGACAATTTAATCTTAAAACATACAGACTTACGTAGCTGCCAAAACTGCTTTACCAAAACTTGCCTTAGAAACCAGGAGCCCTGTTAATCTAGCATTTGCAGCCTAGGGGAGCAAGTCAAAGCCAAATAGTCTCACCCGACTATTAAGTCTTAACACATTCAGCCTCACCTGGAACTCAAAATTGCCTTACCAAAACTTGTTTCAGATAACAGGAATCCTGTTAATCCAGCATTTGCATCCTAGGAGCGCAACTCAAAGCCAAACAGGCTCACCCGACAATTTAATCTTAAAGCATACAGCCTTACCTAGCTGTCAAAACTGTTTTACCAAAACTTGTCTTAGGAGCCTCGCCAATCTGGCATGTGCAGCCTAGGGGAGCAAGTCAAAGCCAAATAGCCTCACCCGACTATTAAATCTTAAAACATATAGCCCCATTTGGCCGCCAAAACTGATTTACCAAAACTTGTCTTAGATACCAGGAACCCTGTTATTCCAGCATTTGCATCCTAGGGGCGCAAGTCAAAGCCAACCAGGAGCCAAGCCAATCTGGCATGTGGAGCCTAGTGGAGCGAGTCAAAGCCAATCAGGCTCACCCAACAATTTAATCTTTAAACATACAGACTTACGTAGCTGCCAAAGCTGCTTTACCAAAACTTGTCTCAGATACCAGGAACCCTGTTAATGCAGCATTTGCATCCTAGGGGAGCAAGTCAAAGCCAAATAGGCTCATCCGACTATTAAATCTTAAAACATATAGCCCCATCTGGCCGCCAAAACTGCTTTACCAAAACGTGCCTTAGAAACCAGGAACCCTGTTATTCCATCATTTGCATCCTAGGGGCGTAAGTCAAAGCCAAACACGCTCACCCGACTATTTTATCTTAAAGCATACAGCCTTACCTAGCTGTCAAAACTGTTTTACCTAAACTTGTCTAAGATTCCAGGAGCCCCGCCAATCTGGCATGTGGAGCCTAGGGGAGCAAGTCAAAGCTAAACAGGCTCACCCGACAATTTAATCTTAAAACATACAGACTTACGTAGCTGCCAAAACTGCTTTACCAAAACTTGTCTTAGAAACCAGGAGCCCTGTTAATCTAGCATTTGCAGCCTAGGGGAGCAACTCATAGCAAAATAGTCTCACCCGACTATTAAGTCTTAACACATTCAGCCACACCTGGAACTCAAAATTGCCTTACCAAAACTTGTTTCAGATACCAGGAACCCTGTTAAACCAGCATTTGCATCCCAGGGGCGCAACTCAAAGCCAAACAGGCTCAACCGACTATTTAATCTTAAAACATACAGTCTTGCCCAGCTGTCAAAACTGTTTTACCAAACCCTGTCTTAGATTCCAGTAGCCAAGCCAATCTGGCATGTGGAGCCTAGTGGAGCAAGTCAAAGCCAATCAGGCTCACCCAACAATTTAATCTTTAAACATACAGACTTACGTAGTTGCCAAAGCTGCTTTACCAAAACTTGTCTCAGATACCAGGAACCCTGTTAATGCAGCATTTGCATCCTAGGGGAGCAAGTCAAAGCCAAACAGGCTCATCCGACTATTAAATCTTAAAACATATAGCCCCATCTGGCCGCCAGAACTGCTTTACCAAAACGTGCCTTAGAAACCAGGAACCCTGTTATTCCATCATTTGCATCCTAGGGGCGTAAGTCAAAGCCAAACACGCTCACCCGACTATTTAATCTTAAAGCATACAGCCTTACCTAGCTGTCAAAACTGTTTTACCAAAACTTGTCTTAGATTCCAGGAGCCCCGCCAATCTGGCATGTGGAGCCTAGGGGAGCAAGTCAAAGCCAAATAGCCTCACCCGACTATTAAATCTTAAAACATACAACCCCATCTGGCCGCCAAAACTGATTTACCTAAACTTGTCTTAGATACCAGGAACCCTGTTATTCCAGCATTTGCATCCTTGGGGAGCAAGGCAAAGCCAAATAGCCACACCCGACTATTAAATCTTAAAACATATAGCCCCATTTGGCCGCCAAAACTGATTTACCAAAACTTGTCTTAGATACCAGGAACCCTGTTATTCCAGCATTTGCATCCTAGAGGCGCAAGTCAAAGCCAACCAGGAGCCAAGCCAATCTGGCATTTGGAGCCTAGTGGAGCGAGTCAAAGCCAATCAGGCTCACCCAACAATTTAATCTTTAAACATACAGACTTACGTAGTTGCCAAAGCTGCTTTACCAAAACTTGTCTCAGATACCAAGAACCCTGTTAATGCAGCATTTGCATCCTAGGGGAGCAAGTCAAAGCCAAACAGGCTCATCCGACTATTAAATCTTAAAACATATAGCCCCATCTGGCCGCCAAAACTGCTTTACCAAAACGTGCCTTAGAAACCAGGAACCCTGTTATTCCATCATTTGCATCCTAGGGGCGTAAGTCAAAGCCAAACACGCTCACCCGACTATTTAATCTTAAAGCATACAGCCTTACCTAGCTGTCAAAACTGTTTAACCAAAACTTGTCTTAGATTCCAGGAGCCCCGCCAATCTGGCATGTGGAGCCTAGGGGAGCAAGTCAAAGCCAAATAGCCTCACCCGACTATTAAATCTTAAAACATACAACCCCATCTGGCCGCCAAAACTGATTTACCTAAACTTGTCTTAGATACCAGGAACCCTGTTATTCCAGCATTTGCATCCTTGGGGAGCAAGGCAAAGCCAAATAGCCACACCCGACTATTAAATCTTAAAACATATAGCTCCATTTGGCCGTCAAAACTGATTTACCAAAACTTGTCTTAGATACCAGGAACCCTGTTATTCCAGCATTTGCATCCTAAGGGCGCAAGTCAAAGCCAAACACGCTCACCAGACTACTTAATCTTAAAGCATACAGCCTTACCTAGCTGTCAAAACTGTTTTAACAAAACTTGTCTTAGATTCCAGGAGCCCCGCCAATCTGGCATGTGGAGCCTAGGGGAGCAACTCAAAGCCAAACAGGCTCACCCGACAATTTAATCTTAAAACATACAGACTTACGTAGCTGCCAAAACTGCTTTACCAAAACTTGCCTTAGAAACCAGGAGCCCTGTTAATCTAGCATTTGCAGCCTAGGGGAGCAAGTCAAAGCCAAATAGTCTCACCCGACTATTAAGTCTTAACACATTCAGCCTCACCTGGAACTCAAAATTGCCTTACCAAAACTTGTTTCAGATACCAGGAATCCTGTTAATCCAGCATTTGCATCCTAGGAGCGCAACTCAAAGCCAAACAGGCTCACCCGACAATTTAATCTTAAAGCATACAGCCTTACCTAGCTGTCAAAACTGTTTTACCAAAACTTGTCTTAGGAGCCTCGCCAATCTGGCATGTGCAGCCTAGGGGAGCAAGTCAAAGCCAAATAGCCTCACCCGACTATTAAATCTTAAAACATACAACCCCATCTGGCCGCCAAAACTGATTTACCTAAACTTGTCTTAGATACCAGGAACCCTGTTATTCCAGCATTTGCATCCTTGGGGAGCAAGGCAAAGCCAAATAGCCACACCCGACTATTAAATCTTAAAACATATAGCCCCATTTGGCCGCCAAAACTGATTTACCAAAACTTGTCTTAGATACCAGGAACCCTGTTATTCCAGCATTTGCATCCTAGAGGCGCAAGTCAAAGCCAACCAGGAGCCAAGCCAATCTGGCATTTGGAGCCTAGTGGAGCGAGTCAAAGCCAATCAGGCTCACCCAACAATTTAATCTTTAAACATACAGAGTTACGTAGTTGCCAAAGCTGCTTTACCAAAACTTGTCTCAGATACCAGGAACCCTGTTAATGCAGCATTTGCATCCTAGGGGAGCAAGTCAAAGCCAAACAGGCTCATCCGACTATTAAATCTTAAAACATATAGCCCCATCTGGCCGCCAAAACTGCTTTACCAAAACGTGCCTTAGAAACCAGGAACCCTGTTATTCCATCATTTGCATCCTAGGGGCGTAAGTCAAAGCCAAACACGCTCACCCGACTATTTAATCTTAAAGCATACAGCCTTACCTAGCTGTCAAAACTGTTTAACCAAAACTTGCCTTAGATTCCAGGAGCCCCGCCAATCTGGCATGTGGAGCCTAGGGGAGCAAGTCAAAGCCAAATAGCCTCACCCGACTATTAAATCTTAAAACATACAACCCCATCTGGCCGCCAAAACTGATTTACCTAAACTTGTCTTAGATACCAGGAACCCTGTTATTCCAGCATTTGCATCCTTGGGGAGCAAGGCAAAGCCAAATAGCCACACCCGACTATTAAATCTTAAAACATATAGCCCCATTTGGCCGTCAAAACTGATTTACCAAAACTTGTCTTAGATACCAGGAACCCTGTTATTCCAGCATTTGCATCCTAAGGGCGCAAGTCAAAGCCAAACACGCTCACCAGACTATTTAATCTTAAAGCATACAGCCTTACCTAGCTGTCAAAACTGTTTTAACAAAACTTGTCTTAGATTCCAGGAGCCCCGCCAATCTGGCATGTGGAGCCTAGGGGAGCAACTCAAAGCCAAACAGGCTCACCCGACAATTTAATCTTAAAACATACAGACTTACGTAGCTGCCAAAACTGCTTTACCAAAACTTGCCTTAGAAACCAGGAGCCCTGTTAATCTAGCATTTGCAGCCTAGGGGAGCAAGTCAAAGCCAAATAGTCTCACCCGACTATTAAGTCTTAACACATTCAGCCTCACCTGGAACTCAAAATTGCCTTACCAAAACTTGTTTCAGATACCAGGAATCCTGTTAATCCAGCATTTGCATCCTAGGAGCGCAACTCAAAGCCAAACAGGCTCACCCGACAATTTAATCTTAAAGCATACAGCCTTACCTAGCTGTCAAAACTGTTTTACCAAAACTTGTCTTAGGAGCCTCGCCAATCTGGCATGTGCAGCCTAGGGGAGCAAGTCAAAGCCAAATAGCCTCACCCGACTATTAAATCTTAAAACATACAACCCCATCTGGCCGCCAAAACTGATTTACCTAAACTTGTCTTAGATACCAGGAACCCTGTTATTCCAGCATTTGCATCCTTGGGGAGCAAGGCAAAGCCAAATAGCCACACCCGACTATTAAATCTTAAAACATATAGCCCCATTTGGCCGCCAAAACTGATTTACCAAAACTTGTCTTAGATACCAGGAACCCTGTTATTCCAGCATTTGCATCCTAGAGGCGCAAGTCAAAGCCAACCAGGAGCCAAGCCAATCTGGCATTTGGAGCCTAGTGGAGCGAGTCAAAGCCAATCAGGCTCACCCAACAATTTAATCTTTAAACATACAGACTTACGTAGTTGCCAAAGCTGCATTACCAAAACTTGTCTCAGATACCAGGAACCCTGTTAATGCAGCATTTGCATCCTAGGGGAGCAAGTCAAAGCCAAACAGGCTCATCCGACTATTAAATCTTAAAACATATAGCCCCATCTGGCCGCCAAAACTGCTTTACCAAAACGTGCCTTAGAAACCAGGAACCCTGTTATTCCATCATTTGCATCCTAGGGGCGTAAGTCAAAGCCAAACACGCTCACCCGACTATTTAATCTTAAAGCATACAGCCTTACCTAGCTGTCAAAACTGTTTTACCAAAACTTGTCTTAGATTCCAGGAGCCCCGCCAATCTGGCATGTGGAGCCTAGGGGAGCAAGTCAAAGCCAAATAGCCTCACCCGACTATTAAATCTTAAAACATACAACCCCATCTGGCCGCCAAAACTGATTTACCTAAACTTGTCTTAGATACCAGGAACCCTGTTATTCCAGCATTTGCATCCTTGGGGAGCAAGGCAAAGCCAAATAGCCACACCCGACTATTAAATCTTAAAACATATAGCCCCATTTGGCCGTCAAAACTGATTTACCAAAACTTGTCTTAGATACCAGGAACCCTGTTATTCCAGCATTTGCATCCTAAGGGCGCAAGTCAAAGCCAAACACGCTCACCAGACTATTTAATCTTAAAGCATACAGCCTTACCTAGCTGTCAAAACTGTTTTACCGAAACTTGTCATAGATTCCAGGAGCCCCGCCAATCTGGCATGTGGAGCCTAGGGGAGCAACTCAAAGCCAAACAGGCTCACCCGACAATTTAATCTTAAAACATACAGACTTACGTAGCTGCCAAAACTGCTTTGCCAAAACTTGCCTTAGAAACCAGGAGCCCTGTTAATCTAGCATTTCCAGCCTAGGGGAGCAAGTCAAAGCCAAATAGTCTCACCCGACTATTAAGTCTTAACACATTCAGCCTCACCTGGAACTCAAAATTGCCTTACCAAAACTTGTTTCAGATACCAGGAATCCTGTTAATCCAGCATTTGCATCCTAGGAGCGCAACTCAAAGCCAAACAGGCTCACCCGACAATTTAATCTTAAAGCATACAGCCTTACCTAGCTGTCAAAACTGTTTTACCAAAACTTGTCTTAGGAGCCTCGCCAATCTGGCATGTGCAGCCTAGGGGAGCAAGTCAAAGCCAAATAGCCTCACCCGACTATTAAATCTTAAAACATATAGCCCCATTTGGCCGCCAAAACTGATTTACCAAAACTTGTCTTAGATACCAGGAACCCTGTTATTCCAGCATTTGCATCCTAGGGGCGCAAGTCAAAGCCAACCAGGAGCCAAGCCAATCTGGCATGTGGAGCCTAGTGGAGCGAGTCAAAGCCAATCAGGCTCACCCAACAATTTAATCTTTAAACATACAGACTTACGTAGCTGCCAAAGCTGCTTTACCAAAACTTGTCTCAGATACCAGGAACCCTGTTAATGCAGCATTTGCATCCTAGGGGAGCAAGTCAAAGCCAAATAGGCTCATCCGACTATTAAATCTTAAAACATATAGCCCCATCTGGCCGCCAAAACTGCTTTACCAAAACGTGCCTTAGAAACCAGGAACCCTGTTATTCCATCATTTGCATCCTAGGGGCGTAAGTCAAAGCCAAACACGCTCACCCGACTATTTAATCTTAAAGCATACAGCCTTACCTAGCTGTCAAAACTGTTTTACCAAAACTTGTCTTAGATTCCAGGAGCCCCGCCAATCTGGCATGTGCAGCCTAGGGGAGCAAGTCAAAGCCAAATAGCCTCACCCGACTATTAAATCTTAAAACATACAACCCCATCTGGCCGCCAAAACTGATTTACCAAAACTTGTCTTAGATACCAGGAACCCTGTTATTCCAGCATTTGCATCCTAGGGGAGCAAGGCAAAGTCAAATAGCCTCACCCGACTATTAAATCTTAAAACATATAGCCCCATTTGGCCGCCAAAACTGATTTACCTAAACTTGTCTTAGATACCAGGAACCCTGTTAATCCAGCATTTGCATCCTAGGGGCGCAACTCAAAGCCAAACAGGCTCACCCGACAATTTAATCTTAAAGCATACAGCCTTACCTAGCTGTCAAAACTGTTTTACCAAAACTTGTCTTAGATTCCAGGAGCCTCGCCAATCTGGCATGTGCAGTCTAGGGGAGCAAGTCAAAGCCAAATAGCCTCACCCGACTATTAAATCTTAAAACATACAACCCCATCTGGCCGCCAAAACTGATTTACCAAAACTTGCTTAGATACCAGGAACCCTGTTATTCCAGCATTTGCATCCTAGGGGCGCAAGTCAAAGCCAAACACGCTCACCCGACTATTTAATCTTAAAGCATACAGCCTTACCTAGCTGTCAAAACTGTTTTACCGAAACTTGTCATAGATTCCAGGAGCCCCGCCAATATGGCATGTGGAGCCTAGGGGAGCAAGTTAAAGCCAAACAGGCTCACCCGACAATTTAATCTTAAAACATACAGACATACGTAGCTGCCAAAACTGCTTTACCAAAACTTGCCTTACAAACCAGGAGCCCTGTTAATCTAGCATCTGCTGCCTAGGGGAGCAAGTCAAAGCAAAATAGTCCCACCCGACTATTAAGTCTTAACACATTCAGCCTCACCTGGAACTCAAAATTGCCTTACCAAAACTTGTTTCAGATACCAGGAACCCTTTTAACCCAGCATTTGCATCCTAGGGGCGCAACTCAAAGCCAAACAGCCTCAACCGACTACTTAATCTTAAAACATACAGTCTTGCCCAGCTGTCAAAACTGTTTTACCAAAACTGGTCTTAGATTCCAGGAGCCCCGCCAATCTGGCATGTGGAGCCTAGGGGAGCAAGTCAAAGCCAAACAGGCTCACCCGACAATTTAATCTTAAAACATACAGACTTACGTAGCTGCCAAAACTGCTTTACCAAATCTTGCCTTAGAAACCAGGAGCCCTGTTAATCTAGCATTTGCAGCCTAGGGGAGCAAGTCAAAGCCAAATAGTCTCACCCGACTATTAAGTCTTAACACATTCAGCCTCACCTGGAACTCAAAATTGCCTTACCAAAACTTGTTTCAGATACCAGGAACCCTGTTAATCCAGCATTTGCATCCTAGGGGCGTAAGTCAAAGCCAAACACGCTCACCCGACAATTTAATCTTAAAGCATACAGCCTCACCTAGCTGTCAAAACTGTTTTACCAAAACTTGTCTTCGATTCCAGAAGCCCCGCCAATCTGGCATGTGGAGCCTAGGGGAGCAAGTCAAAGCCAAATAGCCTCACCCGACTATTAAATCTTAAAACATACAACCCCATCTGGCCGCCAAAACTGATTTACCAAAACTTGTCTTAGATACCAGGAACCCTGTTATTCCAGCATTTGCATCCTAGGGGAGCAAGGCAAAGTCAAATAGCCTCACCCGACTATTAAATCTTAAAACATATAGCCCCATTTGGCCGCCAAAACTGATTTACCTAAACTTGTCTTAGATACCAGGAACCCTGTTAATCCAGCATTTGCATCCTAGGGGCGCAACTCAAAGCCAAACAGGCTCACCCGACAATTTAATCTTAAAACATACAGCCTTACCTAGCTGTCAAAACTGTTTTACCAAAACTTTTTATAGATTCCAGGAGCCCCGCCAATCTGGCATGTGGAGCCTAGGAGAGCAAGTCAAAGCCAAACAGGCTCACCTGACAATTTAATCTTAAAACATACAGACTGCTTTACCAAAACTTACCTTAGAAACCAGGAGCCCTGTTATTCTAGCATTTGCAGCCTATGGGAGCAAGTCAAAGCAAAATAGTCTTGCCCAACTATTAAGTCTTAACACATTCAGCCCCACCTGGTACTCAAAATTGCCTTACCAAAACTTGTTTCAGATACCAGGAACCCTGTTAATCCAGCATTTGCATTCTAGGGGCGCAACTCAAAGCCAAACAGGCTCAACCGACTATTTAATCTTAAAACATACAGTCTTGCCCTGCTGTCAAAACTGTTTTACCAAACCTTGTCTTAGATTCCAGGAGCCAAGCCAATCTGGCATGTGGAGCCTAAGGGAGCAAGTCAAAGCCAAACAGGCTCACCCGACAATTTAATCTTAAAACATACAGACTTACGTAGTTGCCAAAGCTGCTTTACCAAAACTTGTCTCAGATACCAGGAACCCTGTTAATCCAGCATTTGCATCCTAGGGGCGTAAGTCAAAGCCAAACACGCTCACCCGACAATTTAATCTTAAAGCATACAGCCTCACCTAGCTGTCAAAACTGTTTTACCAAAACTTGTCTTAGATTCCAGGAGCCTCGCCAATCTGGCATGTGCAGCTTAGGGGAGCAAGTCAAAGCCAAATAGCCTCACCCGACTATTAAATCTTAAAACATACAACCCCATCTGGCCGCCAAAACTGATTTACCAAAACTTGTCTTAGATACCAGGAACCCTGTTATTCCAGCATTTGCATCCTAGGGGATCAAGGCAAAGTCAAATAGCCTCACCCGACTATTAAATCTTAAAACATATAGCCCCATTTGGCCGCCAAAACTGATTTACCTAAACTTGTCTTAGATACCAGGAACCCTGTTAATCCAGCATTTGCATCCTAGGGGCGCAACTCAAAGCCAAACAGGCTCACCCGACAATTTAATCTTAAAACATACAGCCTTACCTAGCTGTCAAAACTGTTTTACCAAAACTTGTCTTAGATTCCAGGAGCCTCGCCAATCTGGCATGTGCAGCCTAGGGGAGCAAGTCAAAGCCAAACAGGCTCACCCGACAATTTAATCTTAAAACATACAGACTTACGTAGCTGCCAAAACAGCTTTACCAAATCTTGCCTTAGAAACCAGGAACCCTGTTATTCCATCATTTGCATCCTAGGGGCGCAAGTCAAAGCCAAACACGCTCACCAGACTATTTAATCTTAAACCATACAGCCTTACCTAGCTGTCAAAACTGTTTTACCACAACTTGTCTTAGATTCAAGGAGCTTCGAGAATCTGGCATGTGGAGCCTAGGGGAGCAAGTCAAAGCCAAATAGCCTCACCCGACTATTAAATCTTAAAACATACAACCCCAACTGGCCGCCGGAACTGATTTACCAAAACTTGTCTTAGATACCAGGAACCCTGTTATTCCAGCATTTGCATCCTAGGGGAGCAAGGCAAAGCCAAATAGCCTCACCCGACTATTAAATCTTAAAACATATAGCCCCATCTGGCCGCCAAAACTGATTTCCCAAAACTTGTCTTAGATACCAGGAACCCTGTTATTCCAGCATTTGCATCCTAGGGGCGCAAGTCAAAGCCAAACACGCTCACCCGACTTTTTAATCGTGAAGCACACAGCCTTACCTAGCTGTCAAAACTGTTTTACCAAAACTGGTCGTATATTCCAGAGCCCCGCCAATCTGGCATGGCGCCGAGCAATCAGCCAAAGCCTCACCCAATCACATACACCCCATCGCCGCCAAAACTACCAAAACTGTCTTAAACCAAACCCTTATCCAATTGCATCCTAGCAACAAAGTCAAATACCTCACCCGACTATAAATCTTAAAACATATAGCCCCATGCCGCCAAAACTGTTACCAAACTTGTCTTAATACCAACCCTGTATCCACAGCATCCTAGGGCGCAGTCAAAATCAAACACGCTCACCCGACTATTTAATCTTAAACATACAGCATTACCTAGCTGTCAAAACAGTTTTATCATAACTGGTCTTAGATTCCAGCAGCCCCGCCAATTTGGCATGTGGAGCCTAGGGTAGCAAATCAAAGCCAAACAGGCTCACCCGACAATTTAATCTTAAAACATACTGACTTACGTAGCTGCCAAAACAGCTTTACCAAAACTGGCCTTAGAAACCAGGAACCCTGTTATTCCATCATTTGCATCCTAGGGGCGCAAGTCAAAGCCAAACACGCTCATCCGACTATTTAATCTTAAAGCATACAGCCTTACCTAGCTGTCAAAACTGTTTTACCAAAACTTGTCTTAGATTCCAGGAGCCTCGCCAATCTGGCATGTGCAGCCTAGGGGAGCAAGTCAAAGCCAAATAGCCTCACCCGACTATTAAATCTTAAAACATACAACCCCATCTGGCCGCCAAAACTGATTTACCAAAACTTGTCTTAGATACCAGGAACCCTGTTATTCCAGCATTTGCATCCTAGGGGAGCAAGGCAAAGTCAAATAGCCTCACCCGACTATTAAATCTTAAAACATATAGCCCCATTTGGCCGCCAAAACTGATTTACCTAAACTTGTCTTAGATACCAGGAACCCTGTTATTCCAGCATTTGCATCCTAGGGGCGCAGGTCAAAACCAAACACGCTCACCCGACTATTTAATCTTAAAGCATACAGCATTACCTAGCTGTCAAAACAGTTTTATCATAACTTGTCGTATATTCCAGGAGCCCCGCCAATCTGGCATGTGAAGCCTAGGGGAGCAAGTCAAAGCCAAACAGGCTCACCCGACAATTTAATCTTAAAACATACAGACTTACGTAGCTGCCAAAACAGCTTTACCAAAAACTTGCCTTAGAAACCAGGAACCCTGTTATTCCATCATTTGCATCATAGGGGCGCAAGTCAAAGCCAAACACGCTCACCCGACTATTTAATCTTAAAGCATACAGCATTACCTAGCTGTCAAAACTGTTTTACCATAACTTGTCTTAGATTCCAGGAGCCCAGCCAATCTGGCATGTGGAGCCTAGGGGAGCAAGTCAAAGCCAAACAGGCTCACCCGACAATTTAATCTTAAAACATACAGACTTACGTAGCTGCCAAAACTGCTTTACCAAATCTTGCCTTAGAAACCAGGAGCCCTGTTAATCTAGCATTTGCAGCCTAGGGGAGCAAGTCAAAGCCAAATAGTCTCACCCGACTATTAAGTCTTAACACATTCAGCCTCACCTGGAACTCAAAATTGCCTTACCAAAACTTGTTTCAGATACCAGGAACCCTGTTAATCCAGCATTTGCATCCTAGGGGCGTAAGTCAAAGCCAAACACGCTCACCCGACAATTTAATCTTAAAGCATACAGCCTCACCTAGCTGTCAAAACTGTTTTACCAAAACTTGTCTTAGATTCCAGGAGCCTCGCCAATCTGGCATGTGCAGCTTAGGGGAGCAAGTCAAAGCCAAATAGCCTCACCCGACTATTAAATCTTAAAACATACAACCCCATCTGGCCGCCAAAACTGATTTACCAAAACTTGTCTTAGATACCAGGAACCCTGTTATTCCAGGATTTGCATCCTAGGGGAGCAAGGCAAAGTCAAATAGCCTCACCCGACTATTAAATCTTAAAACATATAGCCCCATTTGGCCGCCAAAACTGATTTACCTAAACTTGTCTTAGATACCAGGAACCCTGTTATTCCAGCATTTGCATCCTAGGGGCGCAGGTCAAAACCAAACACGCTCACCCGACTATTTAATCTTAAAGCATACAGCATTACCTAGCTGTCAAAACAGTTTTACCATAACTTGTCGTATATTCCAGGAGCCCCGCCAATCTGGCATGTGAAGCCTAGGGGAGCAAGTCAAAGCCAAACAGGCTCACCCGACAATTTAATCTTAAAACATACAGACTTACGTAGCTGCCAAAACAGCTTTACCAAAAACTTGCCTTAGAACCCAGGAACCCTGTTATTCCATCATTTGCATCATAGGGGCGCAAGTCAAAGCCAAACACGCTCACCCGACTATTTAATCTTAAAGCATACAGCATTACCTAGCTGTCAAAACTGTTTTACCATAACTTGTCTTAGATTCCAGGAGCCCCGCCAATCTGGCATGTGGAGCCTAGGGGAGCAAGTCAAAGCCAAACAGGCTCACCCGACAATTTAATCTTAAAACATACAGACTTACGTAGCTGCCAAAACTGCTTTACCAAATCTTGCCTTAGAAACCAGGAGCCCTGTTAATCTAGCATTTGCAGCCTAGGGGAGCAAGTCAAAGCCAAATAGTCTCACCCGACTATTAAGTCTTAACACATTCAGCCTCACCTGGAACTCAAAATTGCCTTACCAAAACTTGTTTCAGATACCAGGAACCCTGTTAATCCAGCATTTGCATCCTAGGGGCGTAAGTCAAAGCCAAACACGCTCACCCGACAATTTAATCTTAAAGCATACAGCCTCACCTAGCTGTCAAAACTGTTTTACCAAAACTTGTCTTAGATTCCAGGAGCCTCGCCAATCTGGCATGTGCAGCTTAGGGGAGCAAGTCAAAGCCAAATAGCCTCACCCGACTATTAAATCTTAAAACATACAACCCCATCTGGCCGCCAAAACTGATTTACCAAAACTTGTCTTAGATACCAGGAACCCTGTTATTCCAGCATTTGCATCCTAGGGGATCAAGGCAAAGTCAAATAGCCTCACCCGACTATTAAATCTTAAAACATATAGCCCCATTTGGCCGCCAAAACTGATTTACCTAAACTTGTCTTAGATACCAGGAACCCTGTTAATCCAGCATTTGCATCCTAGGGGCGCAACTCAAAGCCAAACAGGCTCACCCGACAATTTAATCTTAAAACATACAGCCTTACCTAGCTGTCAAAACTGTTTTACCAAAACTTGTCTTAGATTCCAGGAGCCTCGCCAATCTGGCATGTGCAGCCTAGGGGAGCAAGTCAAAGCCAAACAGGCTCACCCGACAATTTAATCTTAAAACATACTGACTTACGTAGCTGCCAAAACAGCTTTACCAAATCTTGCCTTAGAAACCAGGAACCCTGTTATTCCATCATTTGCATCCTAGGGGCGCAAGTCAAAGCCAAACACGCTCACCAGACTATTTAATCTTAAACCATACAGCCTTACCTAGCTGTCAAAACTGTTTTACCACAACTTGTCTTAGATTCAAGGAGCTTCGAGAATCTGGCATGTGGAGCCTAGGGGAGCAAGTCAAAGCCAAATAGCCTCACCCGACTATTAAATCTTAAAACATACAACCCCATCTGGCCGCCAAAACTGATTTACCAAAACTTGTCTTAGATACCAGGAACCCTGTTATTCCAGCATTTGCATCCTAGGGGAGCAAGGCAAAGCCAAATAGCCTCACCCGACTATTAAATCTTAAAACATATAGCCCCATCTGGCCGCCAAAACTGATTTCCCAAAACTTGTCTTAGATACCAGGAACCCTGTTATTCCAGCATTTGCATCCTAGGGGCGCAAGTCAAAGCCAAACACGCTCACCCGACTTTTTAATCGTGAAGCACACACCCTTACCTAGCTGTCAAAACTGTTTTACCAAAACTGGTCTTAGATTCCAGCAGCCCCGCCAATTTGGCATGTGGAGCCTAGGGTAGCAAATCAAAGCCAAACAGGCTCACCCGACAATTTAATCTTAAAACATACTGACTTACGTAGCTGCCAAAACAGCTTTACCAAAACTGGCCTTAGAAACCAGGAACCCTGTTATTCCATCATTTGCATCCTAGGGGCGCAAGTCAAAGCCAAACACGCTCATCCGACTATTTAATCTTAAAGCATACAGCCTTACCTAGCTGTCAAAACTGTTTTACCAAAACTTGTCTTAGATTCCAGGAGCCTCGCCAATCTGGCATGTGCAGCCTAGGGGAGCAAGTCAAAGCCAAATAGCCTCACCCGACTATTAAATCTTAAAACGTACAACCCCATCTGGCCGCCAAAACTGATTTACCAAAACTTGTCTTAGATACCAGGAACCCTGTTATTCCAGGATTTGCATCCTAGGGGAGCAAGGCAAAGTCAAATAGCCTCACCCGACTATTAAATCTTAAAACATATAGCCCCATTTGGCCGCCAAAACTGATTTACCTAAACTTGTCTTAGATACCAGGAACCCTGTTATTCCAGCATTTGCATCCTAGGGGCGCAGGTCAAAACCAAACACGCTCACCCGACTATTTAATCTTAAAGCATACAGCATTACCTAGCTGTCAAAACAGTTTTACCATAACTTGTCGTATATTCCAGGAGCCCCGCCAATCTGGCATGTGAAGCCTAGGGGAGCAAGTCAAAGCCAAACAGGCTCACCCGACAATTTAATCTTAAAACATACAGACTTACGTAGCTGCCAAAACAGCTTTACCAAAAACTTGCCTTAGAAACCAGGAACCCTGTTATTCCATCATTTGCATCATAGGGGCGCAAGTCAAAGCCAAACACGCTCACCCGACTATTTAATCTTAAAGCATACAGCATTACCTAGCTGTCAAAACTGTTTTACCATAACTTGTCTTAGATTCCAGGAGCCCCGCCAATCTGGCATGTGGAGCCTAGGGGAGCAAGTCAAAGCCAAACAGGCTCACCCGACAATTTAATCTTAAAACATACAGACTTACGTAGCTGCCAAAACTGCTTTACCAAATCTTGCCTTAGAAACCAGGAGCCCTGTTAATCTAGCATTTGCAGCCTAGGGGAGCAAGTCAAAGCCAAATAGTCTCACCCGACTATTAAGTCTTAACACATTCAGCCTCACCTGGAACTCAAAATTGCCTTACCAAAACTTGTTTCAGATGCCAGGAACCCTGTTAATCCAGTATTTGCATCCTAGGGGCGTAAGTCAAAGCCAAACACGCTCACCCGACAATTTAATCTTAAAGCATACAGCCTCACCTAGCTGTCAAAACTGTTTTACCAAAACTTGTCTTAGATTCCAGGAGCCTCGCCAATCTGGCATGTGCAGCTTAGGGGAGCAAGTCAAAGCCAAATAGCCTCACCCGACTATTAAATCTTAAAACATACAACCCCATCTGGCCGCCAAAACTGATTTACCAAAACTTGTCTTAGATACCAGGAACCCTGTTATTCCAGCATTTGCATCCTAGGGGATCAAGGCAAAGTCAAATAGC